>VCAZ01000080.1:1475087-1497587 GCA_005784505.1 Bagarius yarrelli
TTTGTAGTATGCTTAAGGTAGCAAAATGTGAAAAGGCAGGAACTGTCATCCCTGCAATTCTCCAATCCTCTATGAATGAGCCTATTCTTTCAGGTATAATTACACATTTACTTTCCTCTTAACATATCGGCTTGGTAGAAAAGCTGTCTACATTCTTACAGGACAGACCGTAGTGACATTGCACATGGAGATCCATCAGTTCTACTAAAGACTGACAGACAGGAATGTTTCCACCAGATACTTTTACGCATTTAGTGTCTTTACACCTTTCAGGGTGGCGGCAGTGGCATTATAATAAAAGTTATTATTGCAATCAGGTAATTGGGCATAAGTTATTAGGACTTGATATTTATTAGTGTGCCATCTTGCCTATTACGGTGTGGACTTGGTTTCAGCAAAATATTTCCAGCAGAGAAAACCAAACACTGCAGCAAAACCTAACAGTCTTTGTATAAAAAACTAGTTGTAGTGGAGCAATTTTAAACCCAGTCATCATGTTTTTTTACTGGGTTCACTGGGTTCAATATTTGCAGCGTATTTGCTATCAATCACATAAAATTATTTATTTATTATTTAGTGAAATGTAGCGCAAAATAAAACTAATTTGCTCATTTATTATTCCATATATAGTTAGGGTTTTGTCCTAGTTAGTTGTTATGGTTGATTTAGAGTCTATTTTAAAGAGTATTGAATCTGAAGCAGGAACAAATCGCGAATCAGAAGGTCAGAACATTTGGCAAAAAAAAGAAGACTTGAACAGAATGCATTTATTTAGAATTATAACACGGCTTTTTTTATTGAATGAGTGCTTGTTATTTTTTTTGACGGTGCCCTATCTGGCATCTTTATTGTATTCTCTTCTTTTTGTGCTCACCCCTTTCTCTGTGGATTAGCATGGGTGGCGTCAGTCACTTCTTAGTGAGAACATTTAGTTTTGATGACCGTGAGAAATAAAAATGTTTGCGAAGGAAAACACCCTGTCATTACACTTGTCGGTACCGTGCGGCTTATAAAAACACTGCCCCCATGTTCTAGGCTCCTCTATTGAGATAATTACGAGTTGATTTCAGCTGGGAAACAGTGTTTGTATGTGCGTGTGTCTGCTTGCTGGAGGGACGTGGTTACTCCATGTTGCACAACATTTAACCAAGAATTAAAGAACATGTTATGAAGTCACAGTCCACAGAATCTAGGATGTAGGGGACATTCAAGATTGAATAAAGGCTTAATAATACACTATCTGTTTTCAATATTATTAAATAGGGATGCACCGATACCATTTTTTAAAGACACGAGTACAACTACCGATATATGGATATTTTTGCCTGGTACCTGTCGCAAACCCTTGCAAAACAAGAGAAACTGGTGAGGGATGACCCGAGAGCCATACAAATAGTCACACATCCCAAAAAGTACATGTATCAACGGGTACCGGGATAAAAATATCAGTACTCGTACTCTGTGTAACAAAGTTTGCGGTCTGCAAAAGCTGACCTTGTTAATTTTGAAATATTTCCACGCTGCCGAGCCTTATATTCGGTGGATGCTGCCGGAGTCTCTAATAATTCTGCCAGTGACTTCACAAGAGGTATCGGTTTTTGGTACTTGAGTGTTTTTATGATTACGAATACATGAGCTAAGTGTTTGGGCCAAAACTTATACCATTATCGATTTAAGTGCATCCCTATTTAAGTTATTATTAATTGTCAAAAAAATGTGCGAACATGTGACCACCACATTGAAATCAGTTTTTTTATGTAACCGGTGGCCACAAAGTTGGAAGCACACAATTGTATAGAATGCGGTACCATTGATTGTCAAGGTGTTGGTGTTTAAGAACCCGTGTAACCTGCACCTGCATCCTTCAAATTTGAAATAACTTTAAAAGCCAGCCTCGCCCGAGACCTCCTCACCCAACTATGAAGCCTAATGTTCTTGTGGCTAAATGCACATCTAAAGGAACTAGCCAAGTAATGGAGGTTATTATATCAGTAAATGCAGAATACCTAGGGTTAGATAATTAACACGCACTTTCTCAATGTGTTTGTGTGTCTAAGATGGTCAGGTGTTTATGTAACCGGTTTAGTCTGCGTTGTGGGTTTGGTGAAATAACCACACGGACATCAGCTGACGGTTCGAGTCTTCTTTTAATCACTGAAAAGACACAATAATATGTATATCCTGTATAAAGTCACCCTTTTTCGTCTCTGTAACATAATAATAATAACCTACAGTCAGGCACATCATAGGAGAAGAGTTATTCATTCAGTTTTTTTTTAAACACATATACACACACACAGGGGACGGTGCCTCCATATATCAGTGTGCATTTATAAGAGGCCACCCTGCCAACGCTGGTGGTCTTTACATTTCAAAAGTTTGAAAAAAAGCTTTTTAGCTGCTCCGTGGTCAGGTGTTCACGTTTGGTGGTTTAATAGAATGATTTTTTTTTTTTGTCTGCAGTCTTGACTGCTCTGCAGTTCCAAGACTGAAAATAAGACTTTAAATAAATATGATATTCCACATTTTGGACAGTTAGTTGAACTCCCTTATGGCTATCATGCCTGTGGTTATAGTCCTCTGCCAGCTTATACAGACCATTTTTTACAAGACTGTTGGTTCACATCATGTAAACTTGGAAATGTCTGTGAAGGTGATTAGTATTTTTGATCAATTTGGAAAGAGATGTGTCTCTAAAGCGCAGGCTACTTTCAGCCCATCAGTCAGGTTGTGTTTAATGTTGAACAATATACCAGTTCCACCTCTGTTTTTTTAATAAAAGTCTTTTATTAAGCTAAATTCATTAATCATTTAATACTTAAATCAACAAAAACACTGAAGGGATTTAATGGCGGTCTAGTTGTTTCCGTCGTGGGGAAAAACTGGTAGCCAAAACTAATTTTATTGTCAGAGTTTCTGCTTTCTTTTCCTTTTTTGCTCCAACATCTACACCGAGTCTTAATACAGGTTGTTTTTATAAAAATGTTGTTTTTCTCTCTATTGATCCTCTACCTTTTTTTTTTTTTTTTTTTTTTTTAAGATTAACTGATTCGGAGGGATTCACTGACAGGCTGTAATACACATTAGGTGAGTAAACTCAAAACTTTATAAACTGCTACACAAAGAAATGAAAGAAAGAAAACTTAGATTAAAAAAAGCCGTTATATTCATCTCATTTATTGATCCAGGAATGTTTTTTCCCTCTGGCTGTCACTGATTGGTTGTCCCCAAGGAGACGTCTCATTGTGTATGTTGTCAAAGCCAGTGTTATAAGGTTAAAGGGTCTTCATGCTCTGACTGACGGGTTCTGACTTTAACAAGAGTCTGGATGATGTTAGCGTCTGTGTTTGTTAATTGGATCGGGTTTGTCAAATGACAGGTGCTAATTAGAGGTGTGTTTTATTAAAATGAGTGACAGTTTGGGACAAACTCGTGCAAGATTAGCAGCATGGTGGTGGTATAGTGTTCAGATCAGCCTGTTATAATTTATGTTGTTATAATCGAGAAACACTGATTAGGTTTTACACTGTATTTACTTATTATACTGTTTATGTTATCATACAAATGATATAATCAATACACAGCAAATATTCCATGCTAATGTAGCTCGTAATTAATAACTGTTTTAACAGGCGGCTACAGAAACCTAGCGACTTGTAACGTATACTTTATGGAGTGTTTGCTCTGCTCCTGACATGCTGTCGAAACTAGATTTTTTACATTTCTCCTAATTAGAATAGCAGCTTAAAGGCCAAGTAATTGTCAGAATTATATATACGAATAAAAGCAGGCCTCAAGTGTGCTGTGTCAGACCCCCATATTTATTCATACAGGCCAACTGTCAATACCGCAGCCCAGCAGCTGTCGAGTACCTCATACATGCATGCTTTTCAGAGGATTCGGCAGGAGGAGCCGACAGGATATATTTAGTGTGTTGGCTTCACACACACTCTCTATTGAATCAATGCGGAGGGACTGATGCAACAAAGTTTCATATCAGATTTTGTTACTTTGTTTGTAATTTGATTGTACTTTGATTGTACTTTGATACTTTGTATGACATCACTACTATGATTTTTAATTTTAATTACATGGAAACATATAATTATAATTATATTTAACATGTGCAAGAATATAGTGGATCTGGAGTGGAGTCTGCGGTCTCATCTATACACACATACACCCCATCTTCAGTAAGTAGGTAACATGACCCACTGTGTCGTCCTTTTCACTATAATATGAAAGTAAAAAGAATCGATTCTTTGTTAGTCAAGTCGGGGTTAAAACATCAGAGTTAAGATCATTGCACACGGAGTCCAGAATTTTCGTAGGTATTTTTTCTTAGTCATTATTTTAGAACTAAACAGTCTTTAAGCAGTGAGGATGATTTTGTTGCTCTCTCGACTTAAAAGACAAAAAAAAAGAAAGAGGATTGCACAGAAAGGAAGGAGTTCCACCGCCTTATCCAAGAGCTGCAGGATCATTCAGAGAGATTTAACATTTTTTCAGGATGATAGTGATATTAGAGCCACATAGTAAAAAGAATAGTGGCCAGCGCCGTGGTGTAGTGTGTTAAGGCACCGACAACCAGGGTTCAGTTCAGACTTGGGTGCTTTCTGGTCCCACCTCTCTCTCTGTGTCCCATCAATAAAGGCAAAAATGCCCCAAAAATATTAAAAAACAAAAAAACAAAAAGAAGACCAGCAAATTACAAGAACCAATTGATCCTGAACAGAAAGACTGGCAGTATGTCTAAGGTGTGGACACAAACACACACCACACACATACACAGTGCTCGCCAGGCATTGGAACCAGCATACAACTGGCTATACAGTCCAAACAGCAGTGGTACATCATTCTGGATTTTGTCTTTCACTCGTACGGTGACTCTGAATTGTCATAACACCTCTGACCTCTGGTTACTACAGATACGAGAAACGCTAAACATTTAACCCGATCCGAATTTTTTTATGAGGGACAAAAGTTTGGGAGGCAGTGTGTAAACGTTATTGACAAAACGTGCGGTCGTATTTGTTTTTTTTTATGTGGAAATTTCTGACTCTGTGTGCAATGACCTTCAGTGTCATAGAGTAAACACATTCCTTCTTGTCTTTGTCTTTTTTTTTTTTTTTCCAAAAATGCTATAGACGAGGCGTCACACGCCATCCAGCAGTGTTTTTAAGCTTCTATAAGGTGTAAGCCAGTTTTTCAGCACTCTGTTAGAATTGCCATCTCTCACAGGATGAGATTATCGCAGGAAACCCGTCCTTATGTTGTTCTTCTGTTGGTGATGTAAGTACCATTAATATTCTAATCAGAACTTTGTAAACGTCCAGGACTTCTTTTCGGCTGTCTGTGTTCATAATGGCACAAATCCAGCCGTGAGCGAAAAAGCTGAAATCATGAGTTCTACTTACCTCAACCTGTAAGGATCTGTTTAATATTCCATTGTTTTATGACTGTAGATTTTTTTGTTAATGAGCTTCTACCCTGCAGCCTGATATTTATTCTAAAGTCTACCAGCGTTGATTCAGCAGCCTTAACAGGGGTCTGAGCTACTCTATCCTTAAACACACATTAATTAATAAGGCAATTATTTTAATAGTCGACTTATGATGTTACTTAAATTATCGAGTCATTTCTATTGTAACTAAAAAATAAAAGCAGGAAATAATTTCAGCTTGTAAAAATAAAATAATTATGGTTAAAATGATTATTCGACTAATTAATTAGTAGGCATTAATCAGTTATTAAACTTTTTTTCCAATTTATTTAAATATTAAGTTTAGTCATACTAATGAATTAAACAAAGAAATCGCTTTAAGTTTTACCATTTTAAACAATTGAATTACTATTATTGATTTATTATATATAATTATATATATTATGTTTATTTAATGTATGATCAAATGTGCCATTAGCTCCGACAGGCCCGTGGAAAGAGAGCGGCTGTGAGTTGTGAGGGGAGCGAGAGAGATTCGGCAGGGTAGTCGGGTAGAGAGAGGAGGGAGGAGCTAGTTCAGGATGATCTAACCGACTCGCTGACATTCCCAGTGTGAAGTTAGAAGTGTGTGTGTGTGTGTGACTGCTGAGTGTATCTGGTACAGCCTCTTGCACACTGTGTTTCTGGCTGTGTGTGCACTTACTTTGCTCCGGGGATTTGTTGATGATGTAGGAGTGAGGAGTTTATTAAAAGTTATTAAATGTGGTAGATGTTTTGTGGGATCTACTCAAGGTAAGTTCATGTCAATATGCGCGTGTGTATCTATCTCTCTTTCTCTCTCTCTTTTTCTCTCTCTCTCTCTCTCTCTCTCTCTCTCTCTCTCTCTCTCTCTCTCTCTCTCTCTCTCTCTCTCTCTCTCTCTCTCTCTCTCTCTCTCTCTCTCTCTCCACCTGTTTGTGGAATTTACCCTGTTCTCTTAGAGGCCTTAATTATATCTCTTCATGCCTGAGCAAAACACACTGTTAGAGTGAGTCTTTTTCTCTCCATTTTTCTGCCTCTCTCGTTTTCCCTATTCTCTCTCTCTTTTTCTCCCCTTCTCTCGCTCTCCTTCGTTCTCTCGCTCTCTCTCTCTCTTGCTTTCTGTAAATGCACCTTTTTCCATAAAGATGTATGCTGAAGTTTGAAGTTTTTAATTATTTTCCCTGTTTATTCTTTCATCCCATAGTAAATAAAGTGAAAAGGGTTTGGTAGACAGAATTGGTGAGTCGAACAGACATTTCCAGTTGATGTTTTCATAACAGTGTAGTTATATCGTCCCCTCCATGCAATACCAACTAAAATATCTGCTGTTTCAAACAGTCAAAGGCGGGTGAGAAGTCAGACAGAGGGAAGCAGCAGAGTAAATCAGTTGTTCAAAATAATGGCTGGGAATAAATGCCTACTGGGCTTTTGTCCTTGACAGTGGAAAAAAATAAATCTCATGTCATTGCTTTCAGCGGGCTGCCACCCCCGATTTCACACCTCCCTCTCTGTTATTTTGTCTTTGTTTCCTCTGCCTTCTCCTCTGTCTGTTTTTCTGTCTGTTTTAGACCCCTGAACTGTCCATTCCCACATGGTGGAGTAAAACAGTCAACTGCAAACAGTTTAACAGTTCAATACTGCATGCAGGTTCGCTGCTGGGTGTAAGGATGCCCTCTTTGGTGGAACATGTCATTGCGGAATAGTTGCAGGAGACGTGTCAGTGACACTTTTTTTTTGTGCTGCGCCTTTTTTAAATGAGTTAATTAAACTGGCAATTGTGCGAGAAGTTAAGAATGTCGAGCTGCCTCCCAAACATTATACTGTTTGAAATGCAGGGGATTTTATACAGCAATTATTTACTGTCTTTTTTCTATTTATGTCTTACAGTCTGGACATTTTTTACACGCTGTTCTTTGTCTTTGTGGTCCTGTTAGCAAACGGTTATTGATGCTGCATCTCTTCTATTTACTCTAAATATAATTATAAAAGAAATTATGACACATATATGTTCTTAAAATATGAATTATTCGAACATATACATTTATTGATTCTTTATTATTACTGTTTTAAGTGATGTTGATGATTAGTTATGTGCTAACACTGGTACTGGCCTCAGTATCCCGAACTCATGTACTCGTACTCGTCAAAACACTCCGATACCAAAGACCGACACCTGTTGTGACGTCATTGGCGTAACTGTCACTGCACAAATACTCAGCGGTTTGGAAATTAACGATCACAACCCAAAAATGAGTCCTTTCGATACAAATAATCTGAAATGAAAGCCTTGCAAAACAAGAGAGAACGTCAAGAGAACGGCAAGTATCAGCATCAGCGAGTACCAGAAAAAAACATCTCTTTAAAATCTGATGTCAGTGCATCGCTCATGATGATGAGTGACATCAAGTCAAAGACCTAAAAGTAGTACACAAGGTCTTGTAGATTAAAATGGTTTAAAGATATTAGTTATAAGGAAAACGGTCTGTGGTACTGTGCAGTGGTACTGTGTAGATCCTATGTGTGCATGTTTTGGGTGTGTGTGTGTGTGTGTGTGTGAGAAGGTGTAATGTAGTGAGGGTTTAGGCAGGGGTGATTTATCAAGCTCTACAGCTGGTTTTAGAGATATGGCCTCTAATCCAGAGCGCTAAGAGTCTGGGAAGGTTAACTTTCTCTCTGTCTTTCTCACTCGCTCTTTTTTTTCTCTTATTTTCTCTTTATCACACTCTGTTTTTCTTTCTCTCTCTCTATCTTTCAGTCTGTGTGCCAGTATTTTTTTTCTCTCGGTTGCAGGCCCATTACAGGGCAAGAGAGGAAAGAGGAAGAGACTGGGGTACAGGCTATTACTGGTCATCTAATGATGGAGTGATGAAGTATCAGTGTTACTTGCTGAATTTCACTTCCCCTTTAGGAACTTTTGCCAGTTCCTTCCTCTTGCGCTCCTCTTCCTCAGCCACACCTTTGTGTTGTAGGCAACATTCCAGTGTTGACACCAAAAAGCAGATGTTGCCTCATGGGGAAAATATCCTAACTCTAAGTTAAACCCCTCATTTTTCAGCACATGGAATGTGTCTTTTTTATTCTCCGCTCTTTGTCTAGTTCTTTCAGCTCAAAGTTGTTACTCTCAAACAGTGCCGTGTTTTCACATTTTTATCTCATCTAATCGGCTTATGTAACAGGCTGTTGACAATCCTTCTTGTCAGCACTGAACCCAAAACCAGTGCAGATCATTCGGTGGCCAGATTCAGATTCAGTGTTAATAATAAGATCAGTAAGGCTCTGCCCATGGGTCCTTTATGGAGCTCCTCGGAGCTGGATGGAATCATAAATTAATGAGCTAACCCACTGGGCAAAGAAAACGCTCCGGTGTGCTTTTTCCAATGTTTTAGTTTCCCCCGGAAACTGTCTAGGGCAAAAAATGGCATTCCAGCAATTTAGAGAAGAGACATGATCTTCTGTTATTGTATTGCATCTAAAATATATTCCAACATGGCTAGCATCTTTTACTTCTGTTTAATACCTTTAACCACACAGTAACTGCTGGTAAAAGCTCTGGACATTAAAGCTGCATTTACACTGCAGGTCCTGATGCCCAATTCCGATTTTGTGACTATATCAGATGTTTTGGGTGACCGACCTATGTCTATATCTATATTTACACCATTCACAGAAAAAACAACCCAAGGTAGACATACTGACTGGAAAAAAAGGTGAGATAATCAATAACCGCAACGGACAAAGAAGAAATGATTATTCAGTATTTTATTTCCACACCAAATTTAAAGGTTGGCAAAGCAATACTCTCTTTAGGCAGAAAATAGAGTGAAATTCTTTTTGCAGCCTGGGTGAAAATAGCATTGATCGCTAAGTTATTAATATCTTTTTTTGTAGTGTGTTAATGTTTAATAAAAAATCTTTACAGACAAAACAGATTTTAAGTAAATAAAAAATAATAAATATCTAAAGACACAGTTGCGGAAAGTTATATATAGGTTCCCAACAGAGTTGACGTCATGCGACACTGTTACATGGCAGATGCTAATACAGGTATCCGATCCATATCCGATCCATTATTTCCACATACGAATGAGGCCCGAAACCGATCGGAATCCATGTCCTTTTTTCATGCTTACACGGCCGTTAGTCATATCCCATCCGAGCCACGTTGTAGGAAAAAAATCAGAATCGGATCCCTTGTTACTTGCAATGAAAATGCGGCCTGTATAGGCATCTTCACGCGTGTGCATCTCGTAATAGAATCATCATCTCCACATAATTCATCCTTCAAGAATATATATACAGTATATGTTAGTGGCGAAGAGTCAAATAAAAAAAAAAACTAGCCGTAAGGTAAATTTATGATGGCACATGTCAGACTTAAGCCCTTTTCTACCACAGCATTTGGCAGACACCCTCATCCAGAGCGACTTACTTCAACCTCATTCTGTTCTTTAATTTAACTAAGCAGTTGTGAGTTAAGGGACTTGCTTAAAGGCTCAGCAGTGACAGCTTTGTAGTGCTGGGAATTGACCCCATGATCTTCTGATCAGCAGTCCAACAATTTAACCACTGCGCTACCACTTTCCCATAAAGCGAAATATTTTTATTGAAGTCTGAACTTATGTGTGCATGCATTCCAGATTTATCCCTACTTTGCTATTATAATCAGTTTTTTAGGGAATGCTGGATTGTGGAGCGTGACTGTAAGGGTTTCTTCATCCAGAGGTCAGGCGAATATGTTGGACGAGGGCTTCTGAGATACAGTCGGTACAGCCATCACATACCGTGTCTTCATGGAGTTTTAACTGTCAGACTGGGACGGGTTTAGGTATTTTTGTTTCAGTGAAGAATATTGTGAAGCTTTTTCTGAATGAGCACCAAAAGCATTAATTTAATCTGTTAACAAACAGAATTCCAGCATTTTCTTTCTCCACATCAGCCGATATTTCACTGTACATACTGTTCTGGAACAAATTACATCCCTAACCGTAGTATGTAGGACACGATTATCTGTTTCTTTTTTTTTTTTTATTTAGAAGAAATGTCTGGATTTAATTACTGTCACTGTAGTAGACGGTATGCAGGCATAGAAGTCGCAGAAGTAAGAGAGTGAAAGAGAAGATTCTGTACACCAGTTTCTGGAAGTATTTCCACTCAGTCAAGAGTAAATTTGTTATTTTCCACGGACTTATTTTTCCAATTTCTCGATTTCTCGGGCCGTCACGGCCTTACTTCTTCTCCTGTAGCATGTCTGTTACTCGTTTAAATCTTTGATGTACGTTTTCTGGGTGAATTTTACCACCGCAAGTCCTCACTCGTATGTTCTCACGGCAGTTTACTCGAAAGCGTGGTTTGAATTTTTCTCGCGCGAGTTAGGCGCTTTAGCATTAGCATTCACACGGTTCATACTGTTAAAACAAACTAAATGCAAAGTGTTAACAGTGTCCCCAGCCCTGGCTGGATCTGTTCTCTCTTTTGTCATCCATTCTCCATTCCATTCTGTTTATCCTTTTCTTTTTTTTCAGAGCCTAGTTACACAACTAAATCAAATATTCACAAAGGGTACAAATTATCCTAACTAAAGAGCTTTATTCAGATGTTAAACTGACCTCGCAATGTCAATGTTGCAGTTCTTTTGCTTATAATAGCGCAGAAAGCGGCATAGAATTTATAGACATTCTATAGATTAGCTGGCATTTTATTTGCTATTAATTGCATCAAAATGTATTGCATAATAAAAAACACTTAAAATAAAAGAATACCAGAATACAGGCGAAGGAAATAAACTGTGTTTTACTAGCCGAATGCTTTTTTGGGAACAATGGTAATCTGATGGTTATTTTGCATAATTAATAATCCAAAATTGGGTCATTGGTTATGGAATAAGTGTTTGGTTGTTGGAGACGGTATTGATCAGTAAAGGTTGTTGCAAACTATATTAAAGGCTGATGAAGGCAGAAATAAAGATCAGTGACGGTTAATTGGTTGTCTGGAAAAAATGGTGATCGGTGATTGGTTGTAAGGAACAATGTTGCTCAGTGATTAGTTGTTGGGGACAGTGTTTGTTGGAAACAGTATTGGTCAGTGATTGGATGTTGGGAACAGTGTGATGATTGTTGAACATTGTGATTCAGTGATTGATTGAACGTGATTAGTGATTGATTGTCTGAAACAATGGTGATCAGTGATTAATTTTTAACAACAATATTGACATAGTGGTTAAGGTGTTGGACCGCTAATCGGAAGATTGTGGGTTTGAATCCCGGCAAGGCCCTTAACCCCAGATTGCTCAGTTGTAAAGATAATCACTCTGGATAAAGGTGTCTGGCAAATGCTGTAATGTGATGTAAATGTACATATTGGCCAGTGATTGGTTGTTGGGAACAATGGTGATCAGTACGGGGTTGTTGGTAACATGAAACTCAGTAAAGTTTTACACTCTACTCGTGAGTCAGGTGAGTCGAGGACTAACGTCTACTTCAGATTTGAGTTCCTTCACACTGTGACTAACATTATCAATGCAGGTTCATACCAAATAATACTGTGCATTTCAATGAAAGTATGAAATAAAGTAAAAAACTACAGTGGCTATTAAAAAAGTAACCGTGTTTTTGTTGAGTCAGCCCGATTATAATGATCGGCAGTCCTGCATAGTCTCCATGGAAAAGTGAGGTAATAACCACACCCTTGCCTGGCAGCATTCCCTCGAGCCTGAATGAACATTGTGTTCTTAATCTTCACTCTCTTGCAACTCACCAAGATAGTGTAGGTGAGCCTGGCTCAATTTATATCTCCACCTCATCTCCGCTAAACATGACCTCTGACAGGAGTTCACAGTTCTTACACATCATCAATAAAACCGCAGCTCAATTGTCTAGTATCAGATTTGGCGAAGATAAAAGGTGTCACTTTGTTCAGCTGATGCCATCAAATGCTTTAAGCTGGAGTGGTTTCTGTGTGGTTTTACTTTTTATAAGGTCTTCTTATGCACTTTGTTTAAATAAAGATCAGGCTTTTATTTACAATCCCACTAAAACCACCAGACGTGTATAAACACTCCTGTCGGCCGGGGATTGAGCTTTTTTCAGTAGATATTTCTGAAAGACAAAGAGGTTCTTTGTAAAGCCTGAGAATTATTTCTTCAATGTTTGTCAATTTGGAATTAAAGATCAGAGGTTAACGATTTTGTCTTGTATGTACAACCCTTGTATTGTCTTCCCAACAACCATGCAGCATTTGTCTTCCCGATTGAGCTGTCTGACTGCTTATAAATCAAGAAATGGGAAATTATCACCCGGTTTTGCGTTACACTATGTTAATTTACAGCAATTACACGATGAAAACATGAGTATAATAAAACTATAATTATCATGTTAAAAACCTTGAAAACGGGTAAAAGTTGACCCGGAGAAAAAAAAATAGAAAAAAGTATTGATTTTATGGTAGGCGTAATTAATCATGGTGAAATGCTCCATCAGTAGCTCCACTCGACTGTTTTCCGTCATGTTCTGGAAACAATCTCTCCTCATGCGGCTCCATCTAATGTAAGAGCATGTGCTGGAGAACATCTGCGTTTCTTCACCAAACAGAAAACACGCTATTTACTTTAGTGTGTGTGATTAATATCAAAACTGCACGCCATTAAACGTATTTCATCACCTCATTCACGTGTTTTATCTGCCTGTGTGAACTGTACTCAGATTACAGGTGTGTACACACACACACACACACACACACACACACACACACTGACAACATTCAGCAGAAGTGGTTTTTACCGCTGTATATGAATATAATTTATTTGATATTTATGATATTTTATTTTATGACAGTGTATTGATATTTTATGTCGTTAAATCATGTTTTAAAATAATTTAATTTACGTCTGAATGAATATTTAATCAAAACCCTCAGTGTGTGTCAAACGACTTCCTCCTCCACTCCTGACACATTCGGTTATTGCCACAGAAAAAAAATAAGGGTGCCTTTGGCTTTGTATTTGTTTTTGGGTCTTTTTGTTTTGTTTTGTTTTGTTTTGGGTTTTTTTTACAATTTTTTGGGCATTTTGCCTTGATTTATAGGACAGACAGAGATAAAACGGGAGAGATAGAGAGTGGGGTGAGACCGGAAAGGACCCGAGCCAGAACCGAACCCAGGTCCCCAGAGCACAACTGCGCATGTGAGTGCCAGCGCCATAACCCACTACACCACCCGCCGTATTTAAAAAAAAAAATATATATTAACTATTTAAAAAAATAATAATAATAAGTACTGCAATGTATTGCAGTAAATATGGTGTTGCAATATATTATGATTGATTGCGTCGTGATTATTATATGTACATGATTGTTATATGCATCATATTGTGAGGCTCTTGCCAATACACAGCCCTGGTTATTTCCTGCTTTGCCCAGGATGCAACAAGGGCTTCTATTAATTTATAGTGCAGTTTTTCTTTTTTTTCCCCTTTTCTTTGTCAGTTTATCCGTCTTGGGTTGTTTCGCCATGTAAAGCGTAAATGCAGATATCGGCTGCGGGTCAGTTTTAAAAGATGTGAGCGAATTGTCAAAAAAATCTTATCTGATTACAAAATTTGGCTCATAATGTGAATGCAAACAGGTGAACTGTCATCTTCAACGGCGCCCTGGTCATTGTTTACCCTAAATAATCCCAAACTGCCAACTATTCAGGCGCTTCTTCAGAGGAAACACAGTTTTGCTGCATCTTTCTGTGAAAGTTAGCGCCAGTCTAGTGTTCCTGCGTAACAGCCTCCGTCTCTGATAAGCTCAAACTTAGAGCACTGTTAAGTGCGGTTAATAGTGAAATCGGTTAATGGCCGCGTCCCTAATTGATTGGTAATTTTACAGATTATCAGTTTAATCTAATTCTCATCTCTAATCGCTGTACTACAATAGCCCCTGCGTGACTTCGGGGTTTCGGGTGTAACACATCCTCTGTTGTAACTCTGTTTTGAACATTACATCCCGTCCCTCTTGATTGTCTGTACATGCTTGAGCACGTGGCCAATTTTCTCTCCTTTGTACATCAATCTGTACTTCTAATTGTAGTTCTCTTTCATTCTGCATTTCTGTATGAACCTCTTTCTGTGTCAGATGTTCTTTATCACTGTCAGAAAGGGATTAGTGTTAAAGGGATAAAGCGGCGACAGTTCCTCCGCATCAAACCATGAAAAAAAAACCCAAACCCCCATAAGCCCGTCATACTCATCATTTCCCCTTCATGTTGGTGCAGGTCAGAGGTGTTTGTGTGGATCGGGACGTATTTTAGCACTCGATTCGATCAGCTAATCTACGGAAAACACAAACATAAATATCTCGTCTTACAAATTTCAGTAGGCATGTGTGCAAATACCCATGTGATTACTGACTAACTATCTCGTTAGCCGAGGGCAATATGCCTAAGCTCCTAACTGAATCACAGATAATGCTTTGCTTTGCACGGAGCCTCAGGTTGCTAACGACAGCTGTGGGCATCAGACCCAGGCATGAATAAGCCTAATTATTACAGGAGCATATGGTAGTGTTTAGACAAGAGCATGCCTGGGTGAACCGCACTCTCTTTGTGTCTGAACTAAGGTCAGCCCTGTTTGTTTTGGAGCTTTTCTTACTACATATTACATTAAGAGGCAGGACCGCCTTGCTTATGATTAGCTGTGCTGCCTTTTGACCCCTTTAGACAGCTCGTATGACTGAATTTGGGTTTGACTTCAATTCGAGCTCTCTGATGGGTTATGGGTTTTCATTATTTACCTACACTCATACACACACACACACACACACACATTCTTGGCTGTAAGACGGTGTGTCTAAAAAGTCTCCATACACCTGGGACGGTGTATGTCAGCACTACGTCTGCTGTCTGCATTAGGGCCGCGCGATATATCGTTCAATACGTTCACATCAGAATATGTGTATCTGTAATAATCCCATTACAGGAAGTGAACTATTGAGTGGGGATTATACAGGTATTGGACTGCGATTTGTGGATTCATTGCCTAGTTTAATAATTGTTTTGAGGTCTGTCACTGTGTAAACATGTTTATAGGCGCATGTAACAATCACATTTGTAGCTTGAACCCAGATTATTTGTACTTAATTTATATGGTGAAGATTTTACAGTGTGATTTTTACATTTAATTATTTAATTTCTGTATCTGAATCTTCAAAAAAACATAAAACACTTATTTCATTTGCATCTATTTTTTATTGTATTTATTTATGATTATAATTTCTGCGTTATAGTTTACACAGGTTCACTCAGTCGTTCTAAAATAATAAAAAAAAATTTTAAGAGAAGCAGAGAAACAAACAATTTTCCTAATATTGTCCTAGTCTGGATGTTCACAGACATTCACTTACCGGCTGTTTCCACAGCACTTCCAGTCCTTGACGTTGACTAATAATTTGGCAACAGTGTCATGTGATGTGTCAAACTGGTTCCTCTTAAATTCTATAGCTGTTTGATTGCTTCCTGATCTTGCCATGAGAATGAATCAAACCTTTTTCAAGGCTTTCTGTATAAAGATTTTGGAAGACATTTGAATAAAACGTGTTTATTCCCCCATACGTAAAAAGTGGAAGTGGTAGCTCGGTGGTTAAGGGGTTGGACTGCTGTAAGAAAGATTGCAGGTTCTTTTCCCATCACCAGAAAGCTGCCGCTGCTTAACCCTTAATTGCTCAGTTGAATAAAAAGTCTACCAATTGACAGAAGTGTAAATTCAATCGTCCTGTGTATTTATTTACTTATTTTTGTAAACCATTTTCAACAGTTAAAATTAGCCCTGTTTCCAACAGAGTAGTTTTCCAAGTTAAAGGCTGTCTTGGTTAGTACAGGTCTACTAGTTAAAGGAAAATTAAAATCTGTTTTTAAGTGGATCTGGACCAAACCTGAACTTGTTTATCTGCTATGGATACACTAAGCCACACCTCATGAATTTTCTCCGAGGGCTTTGAGGTGAATAGGAAAAAAAATAGTAATGCAAAGTGATTTTCAGCTGTTACTTATGACTCCTGATATCTGTGACAGATAATCTATCTGTAGTTTAATAATGCACGAATACATTCAGTTATAAATATTACTTTAATAGACAAATCTGTAATATGCCTCGGTGTGTTTTGTGGTTTATAAAACAGCACCGAAAGGAAGGAATGAGGAACAGACAGTTTGGCACAGTGTCTCAGGCTTTAGACATAACTGTGTCTTTATGCTCTCCTTCTCACTGTTCACATGTCTTAACCCAGCCAAAGGTTAGTGCCTGAAGCCTGGACCTATTATTTATAAACAAACACACATGTTCTGTCTGAGTGTGTGCTTCATTGTCATCTTCTGAAAGCAAAAATAGACCTACGTCTGAAAAGTTTAGCCCATCGGGGTCTTTAGTATGATATAATATTTATATCTATTAAGCTGTTATCTATTGAGCTTTATTGTCATTTCAGCCATATATAGCAGATGCAGTACACAGTGAGATGAAATAACGTTTCTCCAGGACCCCTGGTGCTACACAAAACATAGAATTTCAAAAAACAACAAAGAGCCACGAAACAGGATAGACATAAAGTGCATGTGTGCAACCTGGTGCAGACAGTGCAGAAACAGTGGGATAAACAATACAAACATTACAAGGACAGTGCCAAAAAAGACAAAAAAGACACTGGACAAGTACTGTACTTCCTCCGAAATCACTTCAATGTTTCAAGTCACATGCTGTTAGTTTAGCTTGATACTATGATAAAAACAGAAAAAAAGGTGTGAAGGTCATAATTTTAACACGCAAAACACTTTTTTGTATGTTTGCGCGTTTTTTTTTAGTTTTCGTGACCGCTGTCATTTCGTCGTCTATTCGGTTTCATGTTCTACATACTTGAAGTTTTTTTTGTTTGTTTCATAAATATAAATTAATATTTATATTGTGACATAAGATATTTACCGCAATTGTGACACAAGTTTGTTTGTTAGTAACTGCAGTTGTGAGCCAAGTTAATACAAGCAATCAGAAAGCAGGGACACCCAGGTATTGTATTCATTATCTCTACTTTGTTAATTAATCCGCTGTGTATGTTAAACTAAGATCTCCTAATACAGCAATTAGATTTGGGGTTAAGGGCCTTGCTCAGGGGCCCAGCAGTGGCAATTTGGTGATGCTGGGAATCGAACCCTGATCTTCCAATTTGCAGTCCAACACCGTAACCACTGTACTACCAATTCCAACAAATTGCTTGCAAACCGTCATAACGTGCATTTTCTGCAAGTAGAGTTAAGACCTTTATTCCAGACAGTTTTTTTTTCTATAACGAAGGCATAAGTTGTGACAATAATCCAAACGTTTAAATTATAAAATAATCTATTGTTAGTCGAATACATTTCTTAAATGCTTTATTTAGTATTAATATTCAGTACATAACAGATTCGAAGTAATGTCAGCATTACTATAGTCCCACCCCCGCAATGATTGACAGGTAAGGCATTGGAAATGCAAACAATTTGCCATTCTGCGTTTTGGCAGCAAGCAAATGGTAATAAAAGTTCTGCAACCGCCTTTGGATTATGCCACAATTTATGCGTCCACGTGTAGAAAACACAATTCCTTTTGTCCAGAATATAACTCCGTTCTAAACCTCAGAACCACAGCCTCACCTGCAGAATCGAATTAGGGTTGCAAAGATTTGGCATGAGTAACTCAGCTGCAGTTTTTTCCCCCTCAGGCTTTTAGGTACAGACCTGTATAACCCTGCAGAGGAGCATTAGTAGTGTGTACACACACAATAACATACAGCAAACATTTACTGTTGGCGGTTAAACCAAAATACTAGATATGTCATCTATTGAGGTAGGAAAACAATGGCGGCACCGTGAGTTGCCCCATGGCAAATCTTTCCACTTTTCTATCACAATAGCTAGAGACGCAAATGAATTCACCGAGTTTCCTGCCCCGGTCATGGCTGTTTTCCATGCAACAATGTGCATTTACAGATGGAAAAGCTTGGTAGCTTTTGGTGTAAATCACAGCTAGCAAGTGTCAGGTTTTTTTTTGTATTTAGCATTGGTATGTTAAGTTGAAATCTTAGACAGTCTTTGGCACTTTTGCTAACAAATATACATTTCTGAAAAAGTCCAGAATACTTGCAAATCTGCACGTGTCAAATGCGATTCTTTAACCTCTCCACCAAGTTTATTATAATCTACAGTAGAAACCAGTTTTTTTCCTCATTAGCTAGCTACAAACATGGCTTTTTTTCGGCAGCATGGTGCAGTGATTGTTATGGTGGGGTATTGAGACAGAAGTGTGTCTGAACAGGTTTTTAAAAACAGAAAGCAGGCAGGCGGTGTTGAAATGGCTCCAGTTCCAACATTTGTTTAGTGAGGATGGTTTTGTTCAGGCGCTGCTGGGGTCAGAAAGATTATTACAAATCATAGTGAATGTTTTGCTTTAAAGTCGCCACATTTATTATATTTACTTGACAGAAACAGCCAGAGCTGGTAGCTTGTAGTTGGTAGTTGTGGGTTCAATTCACAGCACAACTAATTTGCCACCAGGAAGACTTGGGTTCAAGCCCCACAACCAGAAAGACTTTATAAATAATAAATGCTGTTATTTTGTCACATATACTTTTTTACAGCAGAGTGAAATTCTTTTCCCGCATATCCCATCTTAGTAAGTTGGGGGTCCGAGCGCAGGGTCAGCTATGATACAGCGCCCCTGGAGCAGGAAGGGTCTTGCTCAAGGACCCAACAGTGGTTGGCTTGCCGGTGCTGGGGCTTGAATCCAGGTCTTCCTGGTCCTCCAGATCAGCAACATAGCGCCTTAACCATTTGAGCCACCACTCAACAATTACAGAAGCGGAGAATACGTTTGAGACGTTATTTTTATTTTTTAAATGTAATTAAATGTTAATTTAAAATAATTTATACACGTTTTGATACTAGAGATTAGGAATATTGATACACTATCATAAAAAATTTTTTACAGCCAGCGCCGTGGTGTAGCGGGTTATGGTGCTGGCACCCCATGTGCACCGTTGTGCTCCAGCAACCCAGGTTCGATTCTGGCTTGCATTCTTTTCGGTCCCACCCCCACTGTCTCTATCCTATCATATCATATCTAGATGTCTTATAAATAAAGGCAAAATAGCCTAAAAATATCTTTATTTTTACATTTATTTTTATCTAAACATTTGGCGATCATTAGCTGTAGCGATATTTTTACGTAGCCGTATGTTCCATAGATTGGAGGGTGCTGGTTATGTTCTGTAACATCGTTCTGAGGACGTCACAACCAAATGGTTTGATTTGGCAGATGTCCTTATGCAGAGCGACATACATTTATCTCTATTATACATCTGAGCAATTGGGGGTTAAGGGCCTTGCTCAGGAGCCTTGTGTAAAAAATATTAGAATTGTTCTTTGGCAGGGCTACCAGATTTTGGTACTAGTTCGGGCTTAGGTTAGAAATGAACAGAAAGAAATCTTCTTCTGTATACGTCAAAGTAGCAGATGTTCTTTTTTTATCTTCACTCAGAGCTCGTTTTTGTTTATTCCTCCGCAGTCCTATCATTTTATATCTAAAAGCTGCCTTCATAACCCGTTATTTAAACACCTCTCTTCTCATTTACAGTAGTTGCTGGTTTAATTTGCCCTTCTCGAGTTTTCCAGTGCAGAAACAGCACACAGGAAGTTTTTTTCCCCCTTGTGGGCGGGCCATGAGGAATGACTGACAGACAGAGACAAGTTGGAGGGTTGGATTTAGGAGTGGGCGGTCCCTACCGCGGGAGAGTTGGTGCAGTGTGAGGAGTGTGTCAGTGTGTCTGAGATCTGCCGTGTGGTGAGCTGATGTGTGTGTTTGTGCGTGCACACACAGGAACACACACACACACACACACACATGCAAGTAGTGGGACTACAGGACTAGCAGGACAATGAAGGAAGAGAGCCGAAGTTTAAGAGGGAGACATTTCTTACAGCATGGTGAGTCGGGGGTTTAACACTGCTGTGTGATTCGGGGGGGTTGAGCTGAACTATGCTGAGCTGTTAATGACTTTACCTTATGGGGGTTGAGGGGGGGAGGTGTGTGTGTGTGTGTGTGTGTGTGTGTGTGTGTGTGTGTGTGTGTGTGTGTGTGTGTGTGTGTCTCTCTCTGCAGGTACTGTTACTTATTTTTTCAGTAACAGTCGGACATACCATGTATTTTTCAGTGTGTTATTTATTAAGAATGAGGCCGAGTGTACCTGCTGATATGTTAATGGTTAAAAGGTTTGTGTGTGTGTGTGTGTGTGTGTGTGTGTGTGTGTGTGTGTGTGTGTGAGAGAGAGAGAGAGAGAGAGAGAGAGAGAATGTGTGTCTTCTAAAGTAATAGGTATTGTTTTAATTATAACTGTGTGTGTATGTGTGTGCTCCAGGTTTATCATTGCCTGCTAATTTAAGCATGTGCCTGCATGGAGTGTGTGTGTGTGTGTGTGTGTGTGTGTGTGTGTGTGTGTGTGTGAGAGAGGGATAACACTGAATCAGTCTTGAATAGGGTTAGCCATGTGTTTACATTGTCTTCTCGGTCCTTCGTGCAGGTAACAGCAAAAATCTGGATAAATGAAAGACTCAGCATAAAGTGTGTGTGTGTTTGTGTGCGTGCGCGCGCATGTGTGTATTACTGCAGCTGTTTCACTATATACTGGCATACGTCAGCAGAGGAACATACGCGCTTGTGTGTGTGTGTGTGTGTGTGTGTGTGGTATATCATAGTACAGTGATAATTTCAGCTTTTCCTTCTTTGGCTTCTTAACTATTTCCGTAAACTATTCAGGAAAGAAGTGTGTTAGTGTTTATCACCAGGTTGCACAATACATCATCCAGTGACCCACATACCATGTGACCCAAAAAGTAACCTGGTAGCTGTAGTAGCTAGTCTGCATTAGTGACTCTGTGGCTAAATTTGGTTGACCAGAATCAAACAGGTTGATGTGGGTGGGGCCCCAACTCTGATTGGTCAAGTGTAATCAATTTAGCAGATCAGGCTGTCATGTCCCTCTGTTGTTACTACTATAAAGACATGATGGGAAATGATTACAGGACCTCACAACCTCCACAAGCTTCTCCTTCTCCAATGTTTCCTGGCACTTGAGATTTGAAGCATACAAATTAAGAGTCTCATGCCTTTTTCTGACTAAGCTGGCGTAGATGAGTACCCTTGTGCTGCTGGGGTCAAAGAAAGGCCTTAGGCTCAGGGCCCAGCAGTAACAGTTTGGTGGTGCTGGGAATTGAACCCACAACCTTCCACTCGGCTGTCCAATTTCTTTCTAAAAAGCATCCATTGACTTGAATAAGAAGACGACTAAATTAGGAAACAGTGATGATTATGATTATAACCACATTCAAACTATTTAACATTGATGTCTAACACACACACACACACACACAACACACACACATGCATAATAATGTTTAAAGTAAAGCCAGGAAAAAGACTGTGCTCTACCTCGGTGGTAGCTCTTCGATTAAGGCGTTGGACTGCCCTTGACTTTAAGCTGCCAAAAATGTAGCGAAGAACCAACAGAACAGTGCTGGTGGGCATTTAGAGTGGAACGGATAATTTCTGGGCAATTATCTTACACGGGTTACGAGGTAATAGCGAGGGAGTATCTTTACAAGGACATCAGCGCATATTAACGACGCATATCGGCTACATATTATGCCTAACATTTAATTAGGGGAAGTGGAAGCTCAAGTGGTAGCTCACAGGTTAAGGTGTTGGACTGCTGCTCAAAAGAACATGGATTCAATTCCCAGCACCGCCAAACTGCCACGGCTGGGAGGTTGTATAAAATGAGATAAATGTAAGTCGCTCTGGATGAGGGCGCCTGGCAAATGGCAGAAACGTGAAGGCACCTCAGTGGCGTTAATGCGGAGATGATTGGGTTCATTAGTGTAACTCGGGGTAATAGCGTTGTTAGTCTGCAGAGCCTGAGGAAATGCCTCTCTCTCTCGGCTCTTCGTAACACTCTTTTAGTCAGAGGAAGAGAAAGTAAACG
>VCAZ01000080.1:1502587-1555087 GCA_005784505.1 Bagarius yarrelli
TGTGCCACCCGACACACTAAATACTGCAGGCCAACATTCTGTCAACACGCAACTCTTTACAGCAACTGAACTGCTTTTTTTTTTTTCGTTAATGCTAATAGGCTAGCTCTGTGTTCTGATGTGTCTAAAAGGTTTATTAAGGTCACCAGGCAGCAATTCCAGACTAAACCTTTAGGTTTCCAAAAAGGGGTCATCAACTGTACTGTCAGTAGAACTCTGCAGCGTTTTGTTTGTAGCCTTTGCCCAGCTAAACACGTCGCATGTGCCTCCTATCAGCCATGCAAAATAGCGAGGAGATTTTAACGGAACACCGTCAGCGTTCGGGCATTTCCTCACACACATTTACAGCACTAATGAAATCGCCCACAGCGCAAGAAGGTCTCGCTATGGAAATAAAATTAAATGTGTTCAATGACGTGAATTTGTATGAATCCCAGACGTTCTTTCATATACGCCGACTACAAATGCTTATCTGGCTAACCTATTTAGCATCTTAAAGTCCAACATCAAAACCATCATTTCAACTTCACGAGGAACAAAGAACCAGATCTACGATATGAAATAATGTTGAACTCACTCTCAGTCTGAAGTGATTAAAGCTTTTCAAAGATCTCCAATGTGCTTCTGATCAACTGGTAAACAATATCAACAAGGTCCCATGTTCACTCAATGCGCCCCAGCTGACAGCATGCTTACCCCAGACCTCTCAAGCACTGAGTCATCAAACCGCACTTTCCTCTCCCTCCGGCTGATCAATAGCCTCCTGAAGATGTTTCAACTCATGGGAGTGTTTCAGAGGTCGATAAATCGACTCCAGAGGGTCCACCAGGCATTAAAGTCGTCTCGACGCTTTTTCTTTTTTTTTTCCGTGTTATTTTTTTACACCGATTCACATCAGGAATGTGACAAGTCACAGTTTCACACCCTCAGCATTTCCTCTGCTAGATAAAGACAAGCTGGTTTTTAGAGTTGAGACGTTTTCTCTGGTTTATGTAACATCATAACGGGTTCTCAATTGCTGTGCTAGTTTGCTGCATTTTTTTTCATAACAGACTGGGTTCGATATTTGGTAATACTACAAAATTGTTCATTTTTGGTATAAAGCAGATGCTTTTATCCAGAGTCATTTACTGAGCAGAGGGAATAGCATCGCCCGGGGGCCCGACAGTGGCAGCTTCCACTAGGGATCTTAACCCCCTATTCAGTATTTTGCTTTCCGAACCATATTTAAAATGGCGGTAAAAGAGTGTTCTCTTCAGGCAGACATAAAAACCAGCCCTCGTTGCCGCCTGGGTGAATTGATCGTTAAGTTAAAAATATCTGCGTAATTTTTGTTTTGTTTTGTTTACAAAATAAGACAAAATAGACTTTAAGTAAACAAAAATAATAAATATCAACACACAGTTAAGCTAAGCTAGATAGATGGATAGATAGATAGATAGATAGATAGATAGATAGATAGATAGATAGATAGATAGATAGATAGATAGATAGATAGAGATAGATAGATAGATAGATAGACAGATAGATAGACAGATAGATAGACAGATAGATAGATAGAGATAGCTATATAGATAGACAGATAGCTAGATAGACAGATAGATGGATAGATAGATAGATAGATAGATAGATAGATAGATAGATAGATAGATAGACAGATAGATAGATAGATAGATAGATAGATAGATAGATAGATAGATAGATAGATAGATAGATAGATAGACAGATAGATAGATAGATAGATAGATAGACAGATAGATAGATAGACAGATAGATAGATAGATAGATAGATAGATAGATAGACAGATAGATAGATAATAATGGTGTCCACCTTAGTGCCATAGGTTTTTTTTTTGTTTTTGGTTTTTTTGTTTTTTTCAGAAAAGAAATGTTGGCTGAAAGGTTTGGAGTTTGCCGCTCTGTCATTAACGGGCCCTTAAGCAAGGCCCTTATCCCACAACTGCTCCATTGCAGGTCACTCTGTAAATGTAGTACGCGGCTGAGAGAACATTTATAGTGTTTCACTGGTTTTCTCATTCGTGCTCAGATGGGGGGGGGAAAGATCCATAGTCACTTTTGTTTTGTTTCTTTGGCTAGGACACTAAATTTTGACTGTCCCCTAACGTTGGACTTAAATTTATTTTGCTACCGATTAATCGCAACATTACAACTGATTTTGCTTAAATAGGTCTAAACAAAGACATGTTTTGTCCAGCAGTTCATTGTTGGGTATGTGCGTATGTCCTAAAAGTGTTTTTTTTTTCTTAAATGGTGCTCATGGCAGCAGGAAGGGTAACTGTGTGTGTAAGTGAAGGTAGAAGTCTGTTTTACCCTCAAAGGAGGACAGATCCAACATAGCTGACCGTAGTTAGCCTTGTGGCTTCTTAGGTGCGTGGAGGGATGTGATGTGGAGTGTGGGACCAGATGTTGTGTGCTTATGTTCTACACACTCAATATCCGATTTGCTCTTCAGTCAACACAAACACAAGAAAACCAGGTTTCACACTAATGCTCCAAACCTAAAGAATAGAATTTATCTCTCTCTCTGCCCCCCCGACGGTCAGCTGGTTCATTCTGTCGTTTGGGTCAAGGTGAAGGGTTGAATCCCTTGTGATCTTTCCCCCACATGATGTTTGTTTCTGTGTGGTTTTGTCCTTGTGTGTGCTCATTCGCCTGTCAGGCAGAGCAGTCAGGAGTTTGTTACTTAACAACTGCCGAGGGAGAAACATTTTTCCACCTATCCCAGAATATTTGCATGCTACTCTGCAGCACCGGTCGCAGTTTTGCAGCACAGGTTCCACATGATTTGAATTACAGTTGGACTTCTGTAGGAAGTCAATTCTTCCATCAAGCTGTAGTACAAAGGAACTCCTGCATACGGATGCTCTTCCTTATGAATTTTTCTCCTAAGAATTAAAAGTTTGAAAGAAAAAAAAGAAATTTGCATCGGCTAACGCTTTTTTGTTGTTGTTGTCGTCAGATTGGTGCCGTCGGTCTACATGTTTCATATTTTATTTATATCTAAATGTTTTGATTGTTTTTATTTGCAAAAATATAACTATAGTGTTGGAATTTGGTAGTATTGATAATATTTTTGGGCAGCTGATTATTCGCATTGAAATGATTTCTTATGGGAAAATTTCTCTTTATTTATTTATTTTTTCTTCATTGCCTATAATAAATTCAGTTCACATGCCGAGATTCCACCGTATTTTGTATCCCAGTGTTTTGGGTTCTTATGTAAGATTTTCCAGGGGGTTCAAATTGGTTCTGCTGGGTACAAATTGCATGTAACTTTAGCAGCGTAGAGCTTCGATGCACATTTAACATTTGAAAAGGCCTGTCGTCGTGCCTGTTGTTCTCTGTGTTCAAGCTTCGTGTCATCTTCACCGATCTCTGATAAATGACTATAATGACTAGAGTCGTATAAAATGATTTATACGTGACTCCCAGCTGAAGTTTAACTGTAGTCCGTTTGGTATGTGCCTGTTCGGTAGTTGCTTTGTAGTCCGTTTGGTATGTGCCTGTTCGGTAGTTGCTTTGTAGTCCGTTTGGTATGTGCCGTGTCAAATGAACCCAAACCAGATAGCATACAGAGAAGGTTCTAGATTTGGACTATTAGAGTAAAAAAAAACATCAATCAAACTCATTTAGTCTTAAGACAAATTAAAAAAATAGGAATATTCAAACAATTTTACCTCTAATTGATTTCCCTTAATTTGTCTTTGCTTTGCTTTGATCAATTTCACGCAAAAGGTATTAGTTTGTCCTCTCTGTCTAAAGGGTTTTGAGGGTTAACAGCATCAGTGAGGAGAATCACTGCACCCCAGGGAGCAGATGCTGGGATCATTCATTGGCCTGATCCTGGCCTAAGGAGACAGAATTAGTTAAGTAATCTAATATGGTGCTGTAGTAGGCCAGTCTGTCGGCCCATTAGACACCAGATGCTTGATTACATGCTTTGAACTCGACTGGCCTGAGGATCATTACTGAAATGGTCCATATACTCATAAAAAAATCCTTTAACTCCTGACGTCAGAATCCAAGACTGGCATTGGGGCATGTTGGGTAAACAATCGGAGGTTACTTTCGTACTGAGGTTAGTGAGCTCAGTGCATGAACCTTCTGTGAAGTGTAGCCCAAATGAAACCACAAATCCTCAGAGAATTATTTTCACCAGAGACGTACTGACAGCACACACACACGCACACACACACGCGCACACACACACACGCACCTTTTCTCATCTGATTATGATGGCGTGTGTTTATTTGGTTGGCATAGCTGCAGAACATCAGAGAATGACGCTTATGTAAACCCAAACCTGTCTTATCTGAATCACCTATTCCTTGGAGATCAAAGTGACGAATCAGAGGTAGAACGATGAAGGTCAGATATCTGTTGGAGAATTCAAACCCAGAGATTATTCTGCATTTATCGTAAACCAGCGCTAAATTCTTCTCCATCAGACTCTCGTCTGGAAATGGAGTCTTACTGCGCTGTTATTTTCAATCTACTCTCGGTAATAAGAGGGAACGAGAACATGAAAGAGTAAAAGCTGGAAAGTGGAAAATTCCAATCAGGAGGAATGTTGTGTGTTTAGCTTTCACACACAGGGAGCGCTGGGTTAAAGCATTTCCTTCCTGGATAATTAGTTCACAGGCTGCAACCTAATGAGCGTTATTCATCAGCTGGGTCTCAGCATGGACATTTAATGCTGTAAGCAAACTTTAGTTCACAATGTGAACTTGATTGTTAGCAGGTAAATGTGTGTTTGTGAGCATGCGCATGTTCCAGCATCAGCTGTAGAAATTAGACTGATGGATGTAGGCGACAGCTCTGCAATCGGCACAACACTAAAGTATCCTAACAGAATTAAGTATGAATTAAAAGTGGGCGTCCCTTATAGTTAGATTTATAACCTAATATTCTGCTACAACTCAGCTTCTTATTCATTGGGGAGAAAACAAGGGTTCATTCTTATTATTAATAAATGCAACTAGTAAATAGATACTGGTGTAAATAAATAAATAAAAATAATTATAATCTAATTAGTTTACATTTTCAAAGGGTAAAGTGATTTCCTTGGTTTTTTCTTTTTACATATTAGAACATGTATAACTTTTTAATATTTTTTAATAATTGTGAAAGCTGAATAATTGATTAAACCGTACCGAATAAGTTGTGAAATAACTGCAGCCCAATTAAAAAGGCATTTTTACAAGATAAAGGGATTTTCTTTATTTTATGTATGTTACAATGAACATTTATCAGTCATTCAGTTAATTTCATACGCTGCAATTGTTGCAGATAAAAAACAACTAATCGATCTTCAATCACTGATGAATCAACTATTGGGATAATCGCTTGATGCAGCCCTACTGCATTACATCATCATGTTACTGATTATTTTCCTCTAACAACATGGCCAGTTATGTTAAATTACTTTTTGTAAAAACGTCTTCTACACCTTTGTTTGTTTGTTTTTTTTTGGAATAAATGTTGAATGAACGTCTTAAGTGTAGAGGTTCTGTGTCCATTTCTTACATCGAAGCTTATTGATATAATTATTTAGCCCTGCAGATTTGTGAAAGCATCAGATGGAACAGGTCCACAGTTTCAAATGGCTTTAATTCATCACTGTCATACTATATTGGGGGGGGGGGGAGAGAGAGAGAGAGAGAGAAAGAGCGGATGGCCTAAATCAAGTGTCTTAGTGATGGTCTGAGATAGGGATCAGTGAAGTGTATGAGAAAAGGATGTGCACAGTAATGTAGACGGATAACTGAAGCTAATGAAAGTTTGCTGAAATGCAGATGGAGAGAGAGGGTGAACGAGAGGGTGAACGAGAGGGTGAACGAGAGGGTGAGTTAGTGAGGGCCCCATCTCCTGTATAATGTTTCTTTTTGTCTGTGCATCTGGAGTTTTTAATCTCGGTATAGAATTGTGTGCATCAACCTTGCTTTTACCTTTTAGTACCACTGCAACGAATGATTAATTTAATAGTCGATTAATCAGCGATTAGTAAAATTGTTAATCAGTAAATTTGCAATAATTTAAGCTAATGCAATTAGTTAATTGGTTGAGTCGTACCTACTGTAAATTATGAAACAAAAAAAACGTTCAAACTTTTATTTATTTACCTTGAAAACTGGCGCACGCTCACGTGAAACTTCTTTTATTTCTACCAATAGAATTAACAGGATTTTATTTACACGACACCATATTTTGTTTGTAATTTTGTAAAACTCGCACACACATTACTGATACTTCCACTCCAGTGTGTTTCCATAAGTGTGGTTTCGTCTCATTATGTTACACTGCACAAGCACTGGATTGCGTGTTGCACCACAGCGCCACACTGGTAAAAACGTGCTATTGCAGGCTCTGTTTTTATAAATAAAATAGCGTGTAGTTGCATGTGTGTAACGTCATATGTTTGCTGTATTGTCTTTAAATGATGTCTGATGTCTTTCATGAACGACTATACAAAGCTTACCTGTTTATGTTAAATGATAAACACACACACACACACACACACACACGGAGGCAATTCATTTAGAAACCAGGTTTGGAAAGCGACTTCCTCTCATTAATCTATTTTTAAAACAAGCCACTCAAAAATGACCTCATGTTTGCCTTAACCGATCAATCGTTAACATGTCAGCTGGTGTTAATAGATAACATGCTTTTGTCAATGTGTAGCCGATGTCTGAGATGTAGCATAGTGTTTGAGCTGGTGTGTCACTGTGTTTTGCACATTATTGATTGAACTATAAACATTTCCACAGTGACTGTGCAGGCGTGTGTTATGCTCAAGAAATAAACAAAACCGTGCTGGTGGGAAGTTAGGGTAGGATGGACCTTTTTAGGGTAATTAGCTTAAAGTTGCCTTGCATATAATGTAGGCGGAAAAGAGAGTATTGCTTCAAGGATATCAGGGCTTTCTACATATTATTATTATTATTATTATTATTATTATTATTATTTTATATTAAGATTTGATGCAGATCATAAAAACAAAGAGAAAGCAAGAGATGTTTTCTTTGAGTACTGCAGCTAATCATGTCCCTTCTAGACAAACCCATGGGAGCCCTACACTACAAGGACTGATCCCAACATGCAGTCTGTCTTTTATCTGGCAGATGGCTAGGCATTAAGAGAATGCAGATAATAGAATGACGGTTGAGGTTTAAGATTAAGGAGCACATGTTAAGTTACCTGGTTTTGCACCTTACAGGGAAGTGAGTTCCATCTTAATCTTCGTTTCCTGTTTTAACCAGCAAATATGTGTCTCATATCTAATGAATGATTGTCTTTAGTCTTTTCTGCATAACAATGCCTGTCACAGGCTATTGGGTTTTATTGGGTTTATTTATATTGCTCGAGACCCGTCGGGGCAGGCCCTCATTTACACAAGTGCTGTGTTCTAAATTATATTCAACAAACTGATAGGTTAGCCCAACCAAGTTTGTTTTTAACCAAGTGGAATCAATTTTCAAGGTTATTCCAGATACTGGACATAATCAGGGTTATGATCTATAAGGTACGGGTTACTAAAGAGGTTTGCAAGCTATAGAAGGTGTGTAATGCATAACTGGTAGTCAGGGGGTTAAACGCTTGACTGGACAGAGACAACCGTTGAAACCTGAATCAGCCAGGTGTACAGCGAATGTACAACATTAGATGCACCTAGAATTAATTTCATGCGTTAAAAACGGTTAAATCAGGCAGACAAATGATTTTATGATTCATGGAAGTCAATTTAAGGATTAAAGAAATTACAATAATAGTAATAATCACAGAGTTCTCCAAGTTCATAGTTTATCGTTACATTATTTTATCCATCGTTAGAGACTTTAGCATCTCATTTCAAATCATAGATCTGAAAATAACTACGGACATCTAATTCTATGTAAGATTGTTTTGCTGTTGCAGTTTTCGTTTGTAGTAATTTCCAACAATACCTTTTATTCAGGAAATACAAACAACCCTCGACCTACACCGGAGTTACCTTCTGGAAAAGTTATTGAATATTTGAATAATATCGTAAAGGGATCCCCCCTGTGATGCATAATAAAGTAGCCCACTGTAATGTGTATGCAAGATTCTAGAGTATTCATTGTTTTTTATTCGTTTTTTTTGTTATTTAATTCATTGTTACGAAAATATGTGATAATATAGTAAAATATGTTATAGAAAGTTTGAAACAAGGTCACTTAACAAAATGTTATCACTAACCAAACAAGTGCGCGACTAGGCCGAGTTAACACAAGCCACTGTTCTGTTCTCTTTGTCTGCGCGTACTTTCATTTAGTCGTATTCAGTGTCGTATTGTAACGCCAAAAATAATAATAAGTTGATCTATTGTATGTCGAGCGTTAGGATGTGTTGACACGGAAGTCTCTTGGTTGAGGTGAAAAGGCAGACCTCTTTGTTGGTTTGAGATGCTTTGTATAAGAGAAGAGAAACACTATTTTACTATTTATACCATTATACAAAATCCAATTCCACTGAAAGTGGGACGTTAAGTAAAACGTAAATAAAAACAGAATACAGTGGCCTGCAAATCCAGGACGTCATTACGTCACCTTTCCTTTAAACAACACCTAATAACCAGTTTGGGAACTGAGGACACAAATTGTTAAGGCTTTGTAGCTGAAATCTTTACCCTGTCCTGCTTGATGCATGACTTTAGTCGCTGAATAGTCCACCCTCTCGTATTTTTTTTTTTTTTGCATCAAATTTGGACATTGCATATCTGGTTTTTGTGGTGTTTTTTCAATCCAGTACGGGTCAAGAAGGATTTGCAATGCTGTTTATTTACGTTCTACACAACGTATTGGAATTAGGGTTTGTAGATATATAGACATATACGATCTTTAGCTGCCGTGGGAAATTCGATCCACCGCTCAAACTACATTTACACTACTGAACTGTGGATGTCTTCTCTCTCTGTGTGTGTGTGTGTATGTGTGTGTGTTGTACATATCTTTTTATCTGTAGGATGTACATGTTTTTACAGATGTGCTCTTTCACAATGTTCATGAAGGTGTTTTGGTTGTCCCTGGGGCTAGTCGGATTTATTATTTTTTATCTTACTGATAACTGCCTGTTGATGCAGAAAACTGCTTGTGCGTATCTAGCAGATGTACGGTGAAGTGGTGGCTCAGTGGTTAAGGTGTTGGACTGGATATCAGAAAGAACGGGATTCAATTCCCAGCACCACCAAGCCACCAATGTGGGCCCCTGAGCAAGGCCCTCAACCCCTAATTGCTTAATTGTATAAGAGATAAATGTAAGTTGCTCTGAATAAGGGCGTCTGTAACGCTGTAAATGTACTTATTTTGTGTGTGTGTGTGTGTGTGTGTGTTTGTGCCCCCAGGACTCTGAATCTCTGGACAGTTGCATCCAGGGCACACTCGCAGCTCTCTACCCGCCATTCGAGGCCACCAGCGGCACTGTGTTGTGCCAGGTGCTGGATGTGGTGGAGTCCTCGTACCGCGGAGACGGCCTGCGCTACCTCATAGACTTCCTGGTCCCTGCCAAGCACATTCTCCAGAGCATCCAGCAGGATGCATGCGTGAGTAATGCCTTGCCTTTGATAGGGCCTTTTTTAGTGTCATGTGAATTCCTTTTTCTGTTTGTCTTTGTTATTTGCTTCGCTTTCTCAGTAGCAAAGCAGACTCTCACTCTCGCCCACTCAGTCAGGCTGTTTGGTCGTGTAGTGTCATGCCTGCGATAGTATTGTAGCGTGCCGTGTTTGGTTAGGTGAGCTGCTTTCTCTCTACTCAAAATTAGTCATAATGTGGGTGCAGTCAGAACACACAATTGCACACCTCAAACAAAAGACCAGAGAACTCACCAGGCCCACCTTTTTTTTTTTGTCGGCACTGCCTTTTTGTTTTTGTAATTTAAGAACCTGGCCACAAAAGTCCTATCAACACTTCAGAGATGAGGGGTTTTCCCCAGTGTGGCCGGTGTCACTTTCTCACACAAGCACACACAAGCTTAGGACACACTATCTTGGTTTTTTATTTAATGTTGCTGCCTCAGTGTTGCCAACAGTGCAGACTGTACACTATATATAAATTTAAAGCGAGAGAGAGAGAGAGAGAGTCCACACCACACACTCAGCCTCGATGTATTATTTAACACTTGTTTTGAGCTTATTAGTGGTGTATCTGTAAAGGCCGTATGTACTGATAGCTGTACAAGTTTTGGTTGTTTTCTGTTACTGGTTGTCTGCAACATTAAAAGAAAAACAACACCCTTGCTGGGAGCATCAAACTCCTACCTAAAGTAGGGACCATTTGCACTACTGCAGCTCCAGTCATCCATTCTCATATGTCACACATTCTTTGACGCTCTGATCAGTTAAGAATTGATGTTGCATGCATACACAAATACAGTTTTCCGCTAAAGATGATCTTTTAAAGGCTTTCCCACTGGGGCCAGTGCTCAATCTGTAACCAAGCTGTACTTTTCCACTGGGGCCGGTACCCAAATCGGAACCTGGCTACATTTGTTTTTCAGGGAAAAAGGTCCAGGACTGGTTCCTTGCTGGTCTTTGGTGGGAAATGATAATGTCTGTGTGCAAAGCTTCCAGCTTAGAACATAGGTTTAGCCGGTGGAGTAAAAATGACAGATAAATAAAAAAAAAAAAGGATCAAATATTACTATCAGATCGATGAGAAAGATCTAAACCCAACTTAAAAGAGCGCCAGGGGGAAAAAAAACAAACTTATATGATCAGATAGTTTAGGAAGTGGCAACTAATTCACTGACCAAGTGGTTAGCAAAAAGACAGTCAAAAATAATACAGAAATGAAAAAAGAGTGAGATACATGTGCTTCCATTCACATGTGGGTGATGTAGTGTTCTGCTTCCTGTTGGTGCAAACACCCTGGCCGGGCACTGGCCTTGGCTCCTTCTTTAGTTCAACACTGGCCCTGGTGGAAAAGCAGTCATATTCAAAGCCCAACAAATGTGTTTCAATAAAGTCTTTAAATACGTTAGGACCTCATATATATTTAAACTTAATAACAAGAAAAGCATACAGTTTATATTGCCACATAAAGATGTGTTTGATTAAACCCTCTAAATAGTAACATCAGAAAGCTTTTGTTCTTGGTAGCTGGGTCCTCAGCGTATGTTTTACAAAAACCACCTTCAGGACACAGTCCATTTCTTTGTGCAAAGACAAAAGAAACACAGTAGTGTTGTGCTTCGCTGAGACCACATTAGCCAAGTCTGTTTAAAGGTTCTGCCAAAGGATAAACTTCAACCACAAAAAGGTCAATAACAAGACCTTAAGAACATAAAAAATAAATGTAACATATCGGTGGTGCTTCTCAGTTCCGTTCGCCTGTGAAGTGGAGGAGAAATGACCCTTTGCCTTTTATCCACTCCGGTAGTGCATAAACCATGGCAGGGTTTCCTTTCCCTGCTGAAACACATGCACATACACCTGTGAAGAAAGAGTGAGAACAGACTAATGAAGTGTCTGTTTTGTGTGTGGCCATGTGACCTTTAAAAGGAAACTGCTTGACACTGCTCTGTTTATAGTCTGTCTTTAAGTGTGGGAATGTGTGTGTTTCTGTGTCCGCTGCCGTGTATCATTTGTTCCCGAACAAGCGACATGGTTTTTACTTGCTTTTATTAGTTAAAGGTTCTTTTGTGAGTAAAAGCCGTTTGTATACTTGGAAGTGTGTTTTTGATTTTATATTTTTGTAATCTTTAAATGTGTATTTTTTTTCTGTCGGTGCGAAAATCTCTTTGGTTTCGGACGTATGTAAATTTATAACATTCCTAACAGATCTGTTTCTCACAGATTTTTTCTGCACACCGGTAGTTTGTATATATTGATAAGAGAGATGCTTTAACAGTATCATCATCGAAATAGCAAAACGGCACTAATATCGAACGCCCTCTGTTTCCCTTTTGCAGTTTCCATATTGCGGTTTCCTGTTCCGTCATGAGGGCTGGCCGCTGTGTGTGCACGAGAAGATTATAGTTCAATTGTCCTCTTTGGACCGGCGTGTCCTGCAGCCCGGTGACTTCTATCTGCAGGTGACCGCATCATCCAAAAACCCACCACGCATCAGTCTCAAGTGCCTATCGGCCAGCAGGCAGCATGTGGAGGAGCTGCCGATTCCTGAGTTAGCCTGCACCTCACTTTTTAGCATGGCCTGGCTGGACTCCGTCAACCAGGAGAGGACCGAAAATGGCCAAGCCACCCTGGAGCACTGCCTTTTGTCCGCTGATAATGACATTTTCCGGGTTCCTTGGGAAGATGTGGTTCATCCTGAGTTCATAAGCAGACCCCCAAAAGCAAGCCAGGTGGTGTTGGAAAATGGTAGAATAGAGGATACAGAGATAAAAGAGGAGCAGGAAGACTGTGCTCCTGAAACTGAGTGTATTTTGATTGACACATCTATGGCCGAGTCTGCGAAGAGACGGGACCCATGTAAACTTCTGTCTGCTCTGGAACAGAACAGTAGTGGCAGGAACAGTGCTGCTGATGACTCGGAAGGCGAATATGTAGAACTTGCAGATATTTCATTGCCACGTTTTTCCCCACAGAAAGGATCTTTGACCGCTTCTATAAGCATGAACTACAAAAACTTCTACAAACCACGGACTAAAGGGCTTGAAGAGCCCAGTTCTAATGAGAGCTCTGTGAAAAGTGACAAATGCGCCCAGAGACTATGTGCCATGCTAATTGAAGAGAACCTCACTGAGCCATTTCTGCATCCACTGCCAGCAGGTCTGCAGAGCAAGTGTGAACCGACCACTTCTAAAGGTACCCCCCAATCTAACCGTATACTTGAGCATGAGCCTGTGACAGAGTGTGTGCCTAAACACTTGGACTGCATCAGTGCAACACTTTGTGACTTACAAACCAGCAATGATATGTATATAAACCCTGAATCTTTAAATCACTGTCTTACCCCAAAACCAGATTCTGACCAATCTACACTTAGCAGTGACACTACTGACTTAAAAGCAGGTGACATGGATACTGAAAGAACTGATAGTAGTTGTGACTCTGCTACTCACCAGGACACCAGCAAACCAAACGCAGAACTTATAGCAGCTTCAGATTCTGTTAAAACTCCACATGAGGCACATATAAAAGTAGAGACTCACAGGAAAGTACAGATTGAGCCTAAACAGGAAGATCCAACAAACCAGCCAGCTAGCCAGCATGCAGAGTCTGAGACTAGGGCCTGTGCTAGTCAGTGTAGTATTGAAAGAAGCCTTAGTTCCTGTGACATGGAGGAGGGCAGCCCAGGGTCAGCAAGCCTCCAGGGACAACAGGTAGGCTGGTCTATTGTCTCCGCACAACCTGCGGAGGGTCACGTTTCAAACGTTTTTCCAGGTCAGGAGAGGACAGAGCCATGTGAGAACAGAAATAAGGGATGCCAGGATGTAGATGCAAAGATGGAGCCGCCAGAAGCGGCTGAGGAAGAGCAAGCCACTGAGAAGCAATGTATAGATGAAGGTGAAGAAGGTAAAGGAGGGAAGGAATCGGAGAGATGGACTGAGAATGTGGTCAACCCAGAGGGTGTGGTAGTCGATATGGTAGTTCAAGCAAAGACTCTACAAACTGGTTTGTGTAATTCCACGCCCAAATCTGACACAAATGTAACTCCAGGTCAAGAGACAGACAGTTCTTTAGGCACAGAGGAGAGAACAGAAATGCAAACGATACAAGCTAAAGAGTTTGAGAAACTGCAGGAGGGTGAAAGTATGCATGTTGACTCCAAAGTAACCAAGGATGTTGGAATTATGGGATGTCTTTCCATTGAAAATGAGGTAAAGCTGGGAAACAAAACAGAGTCCGAAGTAGTTCAAAACCCTGCAGTTATGCCAGATGTGCCGGTTGCAAATGACAGTACACCCTCAGAACAAATGAGTACGCATGCTGCGGATGCACCGGCAGAGGGAGTACACCTGCCTCCAGTGGTTAAAGTGGAGGAAAGGCTAGAGGAACAATGGCTGCAAGATGGGTCTGCATCTTCTGTTGATAGTAAGCAACTGGAAGCAGACGAGGAGACTCAGCGTCTTCAGTTGCAGCAGGAGAAAGGTAGAATCCATTTCACATCCTAGATATCACCTCTTGCTGCCCTCCTAGACTATTTTCCAACCTAATTCTCTATTTCTTTGGGACCTTTTCCCTATCTGACGTCGCTTCCTGATTCAGTCCCTTTCTCAGCTCCCTCATCCTGCTGTTTGTTATTGTTGTCTTTGTTTTTAATTCATGACAAGCTTTATGTATCGCTTGCTGTTCTAAAAAGTCTGTATAAATTGTCAGAAACTTTTCCGCTTTTTTCTGTTGGGTGTAATATTTTACACTTTCCCTCCAGGCACTGAGTTTACCTAGCGTTGTTTAGTTTAGAAACACAAGCATAAAGTGAGAGTTCCTCTGCACTGATCCCTGTCCCTGTGGGGTATAAAAGGCAGCAGCCTACTGACAACCTACAAATGGCTTACAAATGGCCCGTGCTGGAGCCTGAAAGCCTTTCTCTTCTCAGTCTCTATTAGCAACCAAAACCCCACAAGAAATAAATCATTTCTGCTTGTGCTGGAAAATGACAAAAACAGCTTTCATCGCAGGTCATACGCCGCTTTCTAGACAGTTCCAGTTTTGAACCACTGGTGACTCTTTCAAACAAGAGCCAAGGCTTTAGAATCCTGATGGAAAGGAAAGTGTTGGAGGAACTGACTCTGGTGTAATTTGATATTTTACCTTTTGGAATAAATTGTATTTGTGGACATTTATTGCCCCAGGATGAGGTTTGGAATGGATTTACCCACAGTGTTTTGACTGGACAGCGGCAGTACATCTGCTTCAGCGTAGCCGGTGGCCGTGTTCCTGCAGTCTGTAAATTCTGACTCAGGATAACTAAAAACAGACTTTCCAAAAACATCTGTAAACAGTAAAGCAGTATCTTAGATTGCACTATGCATAGGCTTCGATAGGGCTGACGGGATTATCGTCAGCAACTACATTAAACTTTGCAAAAATTTCCGACAAATATCTTTGTTGTAGAATTGTCGTTCCATCTCATATATCATAATAAAATGGCTTGCAGTAGCACAGTTTAACCAGTGTGGCGCTGTAGTGCAAGACTGCAAATTAGTGCTCATGGAGAAGAAAAATATCCTGCTTCCACTTTGTTAACGTCTTCTGATGTTCTTTTTTATTTTTTTTGGTGAAGGCATATATATATATACATATGGTAGAGGGAGCTTGTATGATACTTCTCAGGTGTGGAAGAGTAATGTGCAGGTGGGTGGGCTGTGGACAGGTGGGGAATGGTGTGTGTGTATAGGGGTGGGTTGCAGTGTTTTGAATGCCACAGTGGCAGTATAGTTGTTTGTTGTGAGTTGGGGAACTGTGATGGATGCCACTCCAGGTGGGTGGTTTATACGTTTGACAGTGTTTTGGGTTTCTCTGCTTCAGTTCTGTGCTGTAATTACCTCTATACACACACCCATACTTTACTCTTTATTTTTAACACATTAAACTCATTTATCACTGTCAGCTACTGTCTCTGACTGTACACCTCCACCATCCCACCCTACCTGCATTTACCCACGAAGACAAAAGATAAAATTGGGCGGTGCTTGAAATTTTGAGACACCACACAACTCCAAATGAGGTTCAATTGTTTTGAATCTCGGAGACGGTGCCCAGATCCTGGTTATAAATTGGCCTCAAAACCTTGCTTGTCTCAAGTGGAAACTAATAATGTGAGTGAGCAGAATTTCCACCACAGACTGCAGTTTGAGAGCTGACGGGGTACCAAGAACGGATTATTTATGTAATCAAATTCAACACATCCGGCCAAAAAATCCAGTTAACCACAAATAGTAAAGCGAGATAAAAAGCATTTACATGAGGAGATCGGAATGTGGCAACCGTGAGGTTTAACCGATTCACCCACTAATTGGTTAACTAGTTTTAAAAAAAAAACAACAGACAATATAATATACAGATTAAATAAAAAGATCATAATGAAAGATAACAATCAATTCTGTTTACGTGTTAGTCACGCAGGGGGTCCTGCTCCCCTCCACTTAAACATTTCTGTTATGCACAGTCACTTTACAATGCTTTAGTCACCTACAATGCTATAGTCACTTTACTCACTTTACAATGGCTATTGCGCTATTGCGTTGTGTTCCGTCCTTTTTTGTCTTTTTTTGCACTGTCCTTGTAATGTTTGTATTGTTTATTGCACTGTGTATTGTCTGTTTCTGCACTGTCTGCACCAGGTTGCACACATGCACTTTATGTCTATCCTGTTTAGTGGCTCTTTGTTGTTTTGTGAAATTCTATGTTTTGTGTAGCACCAGGGGGTCCTGGAGAAACGTTATTTCATCTCACTGTGTACTGCATCTGCTATATATGGCTGAAATGACAATAAAGCTCCTTGAACCTTGAACTTGAACTTGTGCAAACTCTCCAGCACCAACCCAGATAAGCTGCAACAAGCTAGCTAGGTTACTGTTACTGCAGATCTAAAGCAAACGCAGCTAATACATCAGCATAACTTATTTACAGGTGCTAATTTGTTTACTGTTTAGAGAATTTTAAATTGTGATTGTTGCCCCAGTACCTCCTAAAAACCTGCAGAAAAACATTAGATGGTTTAAATCTCACCAGAGAGCTAGCATTGATTTGACCCAGACACATAAATAAAACATTATTTACTTACATTAATAAATATCTATATCTGTTCGTGCTACTTCGTTCAGATCACACCGGTTGATGACCTAAACGGACGACAGTAATGTCATTTAAGCACCTGCTTATCTTTAAAGAAGCTTCATCGTACCATCTGACATGCAGGAAACGCATGAAATGCAGGGCTGATGTGATCAGGATCCATGTGTGACTACGTGGGATCAGTGTGACATGTGATAAGTAAAAACTGACTGGGATCTAAATCGTAGTCTATACCTGGACCAGCTGGGAATTTCTGTCTACAGACAAGAATAAGCAGGAAATCTCAGACCCTGGAGGTTAAATTAGCATTTAGACACAATATAAGCCTGTAAAGTAGTTTCAACAAATGCGTGTGCAACCTGTGAAGCAAAGCTGATCAGCAAAGCAGATGGACCCAAAAACAGATTTAAACACATGCACACGAATGAGTAGGGAGTGAACGGGAATAAAGTATACAATCAATCCGTTTGTGTAAGCAATATAACAGACATAAATAAACACACACACTTCTCAGGCCAGAATTAATCAGGGCAGCTGTTAAAATAAAATAAGCAACCCCAAAGAACCAAATAATCTATACTGGGAATAAAACCGTAAGAAAAAGAGAGAAAATGGAGAAAAAAATACACTAGACCGGGCAAAGGCCCATGGGCTTTGCCAAACCTGCCCCCCAGACGGAAAGGGCAGAAATGTGAAACTCCATCGTGTTCCACTCTGCAGCACTTAACTTGTCTGAGGTCCCGGCCAAATCTGCGAGCTGTTGGTTCGATTTATGTCTGAAAGATTTGTTAAATTCCCTGCTGTCTTATCTCGAACATTCCTTGACGTTGAGGAATCTGGAGCTTAGAACTTCACCTCTGCTGTATCCCCCTTAATTTGCGTTGAAATACAGCCATCCCAGCCAGATTACGTCTCGAACCGACTTGTGCTTGTTTTGCTTGTCCTTGTGGTTTATGAGCTCGAGGCTTTGTAAGGAAGTTTCCCTAGCTGTATCTCGTGTGTGTGTGTGTGTGTGTGTGTGTGTGTGTGTGTCTTTTGTTTTTTTTGTGCTAGCAGCACATTGTTTTGTTTTACAATTCTCAGAAACTCCAATCTTTGGGATAATGTTAAATATATTGGATCCAATAAGCAGACAGAAACACGGGGCATGTGAAGGTGTGCTTTGTTTGATCTTAAGGTAACTGACCCTAAAGGAGTGTTGTTTAACAGTAGATTAACAACAGAATCAGCTACATTTACAATAGAAACCTGGTGAAATTGTATGATGGTATGCTGAAATGCCTGTTTCTTAGCTGGTAGTTTTGCGGGTGTGTTTATGCATGTGAGAGTTTTATATCTCAGGCACACGTATAACACTAATGACCCAAATTCTATCTCACAGACTCGAAGAACCCTCCGCTGTGTCCCGTTTCAATAACTCCTCCACCCACAGAGGAATCTCCGGTGACACCTCGGGATCCTTCTTCTACGCGTCCCTGTCCAGCTGTTAGAAATCAGCCTCTTCTCACGGAAGCTCATAACATCGACTCGGAGATCCTGTGCTCAGGAGTGCTCTGCCTGCCTGGTACACACACATCTAACACAATCGAAGCAATGCGTTACACTACACAGATATTTCCTCATAATAGCTGACCAATTTACAGATAAATATGATATTTATAGTTATATACTGTATATATAGAGAGGATCCATGCAATAAAACGGTTTAATATTAAACACAACAATATTCTACCTTGCCTTTGATTTTTATTATTATTGGATGTAAAATCTACTTGTATTTTTCCATTTACAATTCTGGTTTCAGCAGACACTCTAATCCAGATTACTTTACATTTCTTTTTTTTTTTTTTTTTTTTTTTTTTTCAACTGAGCAGTTCAGTCATAGGGGGCCTTTCTCAGGGGCCCAGCATTGTCAGCTTGTTGGTGCTGGGAATTGAACCCAAGACCTTAACGACTGAGCTACCACTTCGTATATTATATAGTGGGTCATAATGTTGCTCAAAAGTTTAAGGTTCCGGGTTGTTAATCGGAGGATCGGGGGTTCAAATCCCACCACTGCCAGGCTTGCCAGTGTTGGTCCCCTGAACGCTCTTTACTCCAGGGGTGCCGTATCATGGCTGACCCTGTGCTTTGACCCCAACTCTTTAAGCTACGAGTATTCAAAGAAAAGATTTTTACTGTGCAGGAGTGCGTATGTGACGAATAAAGACTTAATTACTTACTCGCTTGTTCTCTAGGCACACGGGGCAAATCAGGCCACGCACTTGTAACAGTGACAACAAAAAACACCACCTGGCTAAACCCAAACTGCAACAGTAACGAGCTGGTGCGCATCATGGTCTACTTCTACACCATTCTCAGGTATTGCCTCTGACAGAGTGAAATATTGCCGAGTATTAATATTTAGAACTTCCACTGTTTATAAGTCTGATCTCTAACCCGATCCGTGTTTCAGGAGTAACAAGGAGGCTTTTGCTTTGACGGAGAAACCATTTATGATGTATATTTATAAAAAGCTTCTAATGATTTTATTTAAGTAATTCAAGCCTAAGTAATCCTTTCGCATGTGTAATGATGTATGCATGCTCGGAATGATTGGACCATTTTCTTCTGTGTGTGTGTGTGTGTGTTATAGGAAGGAAGTGCAAGCGTTAGGGTTAACCGTTTTAATAGATGCCCGCAGGTGTTCACCTGTCCCTGCTCTCTTCAAAGCCTTCGCTATGCTACAGGTAAGAATGCAGCCCTGTTCCCTTCCTCCAGGAGGAAATACCTTGCCATAAGTCTGTTTTTTTTTGTTTTTTTTTTACATAAAATATTGCATTAAAAATACAACAAATACAAAGCCGTCGGCGTCCTTTTTTTAATCTCCTAATGGCTGAGTGTTTTAATTTAATATTAACATAAACGTAAATTAGTGTAAAGCGTAATTTGAATGTGTATCGATTATAGAGGTTAGAATATCGATATAGTATCGAAAGCCGTATCGATATTTTTACACAGCCCTAATTTACACAGTTACACCTAAATTTTTACACAGTTGCTTTATCTCGATAAAAATACTCTGTATTATTATTATTATTATTATTATTATATAGTTATTATTATATTGTTGCTGTATAGTGTGTGTGTAGCTGTAGAGTGGTAGATATTTAGTCAGTGACCATTATAAAGAATATACAACAAGCTATGGGATCTCTGTTAATTTTGCCTCTGAGTCAGTGATTCTATGTTACATACGTTGCTCTTATGAACAGGTTATATGAAAGGACTGTGATCTGGGCAGATGTTGTGATTATTGATGCCATTCAAAGCAGAACATACTATATGTGTACTACGGTCGTTTAGTACAATATAAATAACCTCACAAAATGTCTAGAAAATTGTCTAAAAATGTCTAAAACAAAAAACAGAGGCATTTTTAATAGCGGTGCTATCACACAAAGCAACACACAGATAACCTGTTGCAAACACTGGGGTAGTCAGCACAACTTCATAACCCCCAGAACATAAGTAACCACTTTAAACATGGCTAAAGAACTGTTCCACCTTGCCCTGATTGCCTAACACAGGTGTTTTTTGCGAGTACCAATACATCATATGCATCTGAATCTAATTAAATGCTAAAGCAAAACTCCGCGGGGTAGTGAGGTGGAGAAGATTCTGTGTGTCCCGCTTGTAACACATTGTCTGCTTTAAGCACTATCCTCTTTTTGAGGTCACTTTTCTTATCGCTTTCCCACCGGAGCGGGTGCTTAGCCAAGCCCTGCGCTTGTTTGCAGTGTTAGCGAGCAGAACCTGCTACATCACCAACATGTAACCAAGAATTACTTGCTTTCTTTCTCTCTCTCTTTTAATACTTGTATATATTTTTTAACTTGGGTCAGTTAAACTCTACTATCTTCTAATAGGCAGGCATTTTTTCCCCTGTGTTACTTTAAACTTGGATTTACCTTGTCAATCTGAAGGTTCTAGGGCCGGTTTAGGGCCAGAATTTGGGTACCAGTCCGGGATTTTTCCCTGATTAGGCTCTGTCTGAACTCTGCATTTGTTTAGTTCTACTGAGATTAAACAATGGCCAAGGAAGCAAGGGAACTTCTGTGTCAGTTACTTTGATTAAGCTAATGGAGACTCATTGTCTTGTTTATACAGGCTCCATGCACTCAGCACTCGTCTGTTGGATAAGGCAGGAATGCTTAAATAAATGAAAATGAGTATTTAGGAGACTTTACTTCGCTGCCAGGTTCCCATGTATCTTGCTAAATTATCATCTTTCGTAACTTTTTGTGGCACAATTTCACCAGTGCGAAAGTTAGCTATTGATCGGATACATCAGTCATGTTAAAGTTGTTATAAGGCTTATTTAATTCTCTAATATGTTTATTCATACAGCTTGTGCAGATTATTGAAGGGTTTTAGCGGATCAAATTTACAAGCGTTCTTGCTCTCGGGTTTGTTCAGTAAGTAGCATGTGTAAATTACTCATACGTTCCTTCCCTGATGACCTGACCAGATCAGACAAGTCTTAGCTAGAAATGTCGGGTTACATCACTTTTTTGTAACTATACCTCTGTGTGGTTGCTATAAAGTGTCCTGGTGCGAGTGTGCGTGTGCATTTGTGTGTATTTATTTAAACTTTGATGGCAGTTTTTAAGAGTGTCTTTAAGAGTGAAGATCTGCTTCATCCTATGCTTTTTTCTTGGTTTTTTTCCTTTAAAACTGTCCAACACGTTGCCATTGGTTTCTGTAGGGAAGACATTATAAGTGTTTATATGATAGTTGTATATTGTTAAGTTAGGTTATCTATAGTTTTGTTGTATTAGTAATGTCTATGTTACTGTGTTAACTTTCAAAGTATCGCATAAAAAACTCATTTTTCATGTAGAATTTAAATGAAAAGGAACCAGGAACTGTTCGACACCCTGCTTAGCTGTCAGGGTTTTGATGCATCACTGCTTTGATTCAGAACGAACTGACTGCTTAAACAGGTTTGTGTTTGCATAGGTGTGTTAGTGTTTCACCCGGATCCCAACATTATCCAGATATTTTGTTTGCCCTGACCGAATCCCAGATTTATTGTTCTGGCCATTTGTCAGTGAAGTTCCCTAGGTGGCAGGAAGTAAAGCCTGGTAAAAGAACAACAGGAAATCTGACACACAATAAGAAATATTCACAAAATTTAACAGGCACACACTAAAAATACGTAAGTGGTCATATAGTTTAGGAACAACTCATCAGCACTTCCATGGACATTCCAGGCGTTTTTCTTTTTGGAATTTAGACTGCAGCTGTATACATTGACACTAAATTACCTGTTTACTTTATAGCCCTGTGATCAGCGGTATAGTGTGTGCTGTGGGGCATTTCGGCTCAAACACTTTTATGTAATGAGTTCCAGGTGGAACATAGGTGGCCAAATTAGATCACTTAAAAAAAAAAGATATAAAAAATGTAAAGCAAAGGAAAGGTTTGTTGTAGTTATAAAAAAATCTGCTTCCCATGTATTTCATAGTCCTCGATGTCAAGTAGAAAAATAAGCTGCATGTTAGTATTATTGTCAGTAATGTTGTTATTGTCAGTAAAGTCTCAAATGGCAGGATAAAAGATCTTGCCCTTTGCCATTTCACCCTGTAGATTGTAGAACATCTCATATAAGATGAATTACATCAGAAGATCCTAATATTGCTTGGATTACATACAAACAGACACAAACTGACTGAGGATAATATTCAAAGCCGACGTTAATTTTCAGTTTTTTCTTTTTATTGTTTGATTTTCCTGTATCAAAAAATTAACAATGAAAAAACAATTAATGGCCTGGCTTAATTTCTGAGAGCTTTTTGTCTTCATTGTTCTTAGAATTTCTCGGAAAGTAAACTCACACACCCTCATGCGTTTGCCTTAAACGGCATGGAAAACCAGTGAGGAGTGCCTCACTACATAAAAAAACTCAGCATTCGATTTTATAACACGTTGGTTTTTCTTCCGCAGTGTGCCGCCTTCGGAAGACGATACAATTCTCAACTTTATTGATTGCTTTTAGGATGTCAGCAGTTTTATTGCTTTTTATGGTGGTTCTGTGAGCTCTAGTTAAATCCTGGTAGGACATAAAAGTGAAAATAATTTCAGTGCAGATTTTACAAAAACTCCAAAACCTACTGTGGGTTTTTAAAATTGGTTTTAGAAGAGCTGAGCATTATGTAGTGTGTGTATGTTCACATTAGTTTGGTTTCATGTCATGTATTCAGGAGGCCATGCCTGGTTGTATCCACACTGTCCTCGTTTTGGCCGACAGAGATCTCGCTTTACGCATGGAAAAGCCGACTGCAGTCCAGGTAACACTCATATTAAAGATATTTCTTACGTTAGGAATGATCATTTTACATTTATTTACATTTACAGCATTTGGCAGACGTCTGTATCCAGAGCGACTTACATTTATCTCTTTTTATACAACTAAGCAATTAGGGGTTAAGGGTCTTGCTCAGGGGCCCAACAGTGGCAACTTGGCTGTGCTGGAATTGAACCCCAAGCTTCCAATTAGCAGTCCAACAGCTTAATCACTGTGCTACCACTTATCCTAAAACCACAATAAAACCTTTGCATAAATCAGTGGTTTAATATGAATGGTTTGCCACGTTCACGTTTCTTCCTTTCATAATGAAATACTATTTTAATAGTGAAGTATTTATGGTTAATGGTTAATTGTGTTCTTTCACTTTTACGGTCAAGTTAAAACCAAAGCTTTACCTTAGAAAATAAACGACACTTGAGTTCAATTCAACTGTGGTTTAAACTCCACCCTGAAGCTGAACGAATCTTAATCAACCATAAAAAAACACTCATTGTATTAACACTCATTTAATTAAGAATTTAGACTACCAGAGTTCGAATCCCTGTACCGCCAACCTGCCATTAATTACCTGAAAGTTGAATGTGTTAATCTGGAGCTTTGTTTCTTTTGTGTTCTGCAGGTTGAACTGCTGACATCTCTGAAGTCTCTCCATAAGCATATAGAGGTTTCTCAGCTCCCCACTGAGTTTGAAGGCACTTTTCCTTTTTCCCACAGCAGCTGGATCTGTTTTAGAACTGTAAGGATGTGTAGTTTTAGGTGTATAAATGTGTGTTTATTGTGGACATTACTGCAAAAACATTCAAAAAAAAGATGGTAAATCGATAAAGTTTATCCGTTTTAATCAGTCACTTAATAACAAACGCTGTGTCTCTTTTTTTTTTTTTCGACACAGAGACTTGAGCAGCTGACCAGTCATTGCGAAAGCGCAATAAATCTTCTGCAGAGCGCCATCAGCAGCCTGGATTCGGCAGCTCTGCCTCCTACCGCCGAGGTACCGTACTGACTTAGCGATGCACTTTAACTTGTCTTAACATGTTTGCTTTAAGTTCTTCCTTTTGTGGTAGCAGATTGACAGTTTTAACACATCATTAGTGCACATTCGCACGATCGGCTTCATACAGCGTTTCCTTTGCTTGTCTGGTCAAGATTACAAACCTTCTGGATTGGAGAAGAGAAATATATTACAAGTCAAGGTTACAGGTTTTTTTTGCCTCGGAAAATCAATTTATTCTATGGGCTAAATAATAAGTAACAAATAATAACAAATGGTTATTATTTAGTGTACAAACATATTTAGAAATAATGTCCCGGACGTAATGTAACAGAAATATAATCATTGACAAGGTGCAGCTGATTATTTTCCCAGTTAACCCTTTCTTGACTGTTTTATTATCTTCTACCACAGCAGTTTGCCAAAGAAATGTATCAATAAAGGACTCGACTGCCCGCAATGCAATCGTTAACTGTTTAATTACATTTAAAGTTGTGAAACTTTCCAGAAACTTCTCTCTGTTTGGTAAAAAAAAAAAGAATAATAATAATGTTCCTGCAGAAATCAAAAAGTGTTTTTGTAATCCATGTACTATTGGAAATAGATTGTGCGGAGGATCCAAAATAAATGAGTGGCGGAGTGAAAGAGTTGTTACTATAAAAACATCACAACTGGCACCACTAAGAGAGCTGCTGTTCGATCACAACTTCTGACCAATCAGATTCAAGAAGTTAGTAGAGTTAGTGAGGGGAAGTGGTAGCTCAGTGATTAAGGTGTTGGACTGCTAACTGGAAGAACGGGGTTTGATTCCCAGCACCACCAAGCTGCCACTGTTATCTCATGTATATCTCATGTTATCTCATGTATAAATGAGATAAGTGTAAGTCGCTCTGGATAAGGACGTCTGCCAAAAGCTATAAATGTGAATGTAATTCTCATCCAGTCTTTTTCTTGATCAGGCCTGTTTGGAATTTGGATTGCTTTAAAGGGTAATTAAATCCGAAGCGGCCCTGATTGGTCAGATAAGCTTTTCTTTGTATATCAGCAAAAACACAGTGATAAACAACAGATGCTGTGATGTAGTAATGATATTTTTAGGATAAACACTGCTGTTTTTTTTTCTTTTTGCCTTATTTACATTCACAGCATTTGGCACACGTCCCTATCTATTGAGCTCTTTTATACAACTGAGCAATTGGGGGTTAAGGGCCTTGCTCAGGGGCCCAACAGTGGTGGTGCTGAGAATCGAACCCCGATCTTCTCTAAGCAGTCCATCACCTTAACCACTGCGCTCCTATCCTTACTGCACAATGCTGCTAATGTTATGTGTGTGTGCAGTTTAGAAGAGCTGGGTTAATGTGCCAGGCCTTTAACACAGTTGACCTCTGGCTGTCATGCTAGGTCAATGAAGGAGGTTTCTTATCCATGGGGAGATAAAAAACGAGGAGAGGCGAAACCCTCCCGAGAGTTGGGTATCATGGGTCATCTTTGAAATCACTAAAACAGGCTTTAGTTAGTGGGCTCTATGAATTGAAAGTGCTTGGATGGTGAGGGAATAGATTTCTCCCCGCCGTTATGCTAAATGTTTGAAGAGGCACCTCTCCTGCCTCTATTTATCCAGATAATAGAGTTTAGACTGGACTGCGTCTCACTGCTCTCTTTCCTGAGCTTTTTGTGCCCGTAATTGATGGATCTATTTCTTTCTCTCCTTTACCCACTCTTCTCATTTTTTTTTTTTTAATTTAAACTTTAGTCTTGTACATCTTTCCTCACAACGCTGATTCCACACACATGCGTGCAGCGAGGCAATTAAAGCCAGCCTGAAGCACACCATGTTTATTGCTCCTCTTAAGCATTCCATCCCTGCCGCACAGGAACAGTAGAAATGATATGCAACGATATATTTACGACCTGCTTAAATGTTGATTTAGTTACCTGTTCCGCGCTGGCATGATGTACAGGCTATGCACGATGGTTTTCGTCTCTGTATTATGTAAAGACATGCAGAACGTTCTGAAGTTGCTCTGAAGGAGATCGAACAGAAAGAACATAGTGGTTCTATTATTAAAAAACACACACATTCTTGTAGCACAAATGAACATAAAAATAATAGCAGTGAGAAGTTTACAGGTGTGTTAAAGTGTAATTACAGAGCTGCACGGTGGGAGCATATTAATGGCAGAAAAGCTTTTTTAACTACTACAAAAAGCTACAGTCACACCTGATGTGCATATTTCGAACCGATGGCTGCTGGAATTATTACTCAAATTGTGCAATTTTATCCACTTCCTCCAGATTGTAAAAGCAGAAAGGGTAATTTGGGCATCAAATTAAGCTGTCAGTACCTTTAACGACAAAATAAAGGGCCTTATTGTTGCCTCCTAAAAAAAAGAAGAGACAGTTCAGTCCAGAATGATTCTTATCATAATGCGGTTTACTACTGCCAGTGCTGCCTGCTCAGGGGTTTGAGGTATTCTTCTAAAATTATAATGTGCTAATGTGTGTGTGTGTGTGTGTGTGTGTGCTGTAGGAGGCACAGGTGCTTCTGTACAAGTATAAAGAGCTGATGAGGAACGTGCTGGAGGACAGACGGCTGGTGCGTCTGCAGCTGGAGGGAGGAGCCGCTCTGTCCCGCCTCCGCAAAGAGGACACCAGCGTCAGCCTCACTGAGGACTACAGGTGAGCGAGAGCCAGTGTTGGGGGGATCTAATAGGTTACAGATAAAAAATGACCCTATTTAAAAGTGATTTTGTCAAAGAACGGCCATTTGTCTCATAAGTCTGCGCTTTTTTTAATAAATATAAATATAATACTAATCTACATTTACAGCATTTGGCAGACGCCCTTATCCAGAGCGACTTACACTTATCTCATTTATACAACTGAGCAATTGGGGGTTAAGGGCCTTGCTCAGGGGCCCAACGGTGGTGGCTTGGTGAAGCTGGTAATCGAACCCACAATCTTCAGGTTGCCAGTCCCACACCTTAACCATGAGCCACCACTTCCCCCATCTAACATTAGGACGCATAATAAATACATGTATTAATCATAGCAAAATCTCTATATCAATACTGGTAGCCACTATGGCCGGTGTCATTTTCTGGTTTAGGGCCCCCCCCCAAATTTAAGAAAGGAATAATTATGTGGCTCGAACAGAAATCAGTTTGGGGGACGCATGAACAGCTTTTAGCATTTTCTCCTATTGAAGCACATCAGAACACAAATTCTGTTATGCTGGGCTTAAAGCTGTCAGAACCGCTTTCATACAGACAGATGGAGAGACAATACAATGGCTGTTATAGGAATGTGTGTGTGTGTGTGTGTGTGTGTGTGTGTGTGTGTGTGTGTGTGTGTAATTGTCAGTTGGGGGAAGGCAGGCCATGAACCTATGCTCTGATGTGCACCAGCGCGTGGCGGTGAATGAGGTTTTTCCAACATGAAAATTACACGATCTCTAAGATTTCTGCACGTGTCAGGATAAAGCGTATAAACGCTGCATCATTATATCATGCATTTAACCACCAATTCTGGCCGTCATTCATGGCGTAGATGTGTCTGAGTTACACATTCTAAAGAACGCTGTGTTGTTGAGCGTAACGGCGGGAGATCCAATGTACTTTGTTGTACAAATCTGACGTTAGGATATATGTTAGTTTAAGTATTAAAACCAGCTGTGAAAACCCTTCCACACCAAACACAAAATGTAATCCTGTCTGGTTTTTTGGTGCTTGTTTGGGGCATGTGGTTAAAATGCCTCAGCAGGACACTCTGAAGTCCCTGGGTTCCTGAAAAGGGTTCTGTGTTTTGTGTTTAAAGCGGAAGTCTTTATTGTGTATACCATTAGCGGTGCTTTACCGGGGATTCCTTGTTGATAATATATTTCAGCATGTCTTTGTTGGCGTGTGTGTGTGTGGTTTTGGTCAAGGGTCATTTCTGAGAGCTGGAGCATTTAGGGGCCACTGCTTTAGAGCTTTTGTTAGGCGCCATCATTCTTGTCATTTTATGCACTTTTTTTCTTTCCTTTTTTCTTCTTTTGTGGTCAGTTTATTTGGAGTCTCTTATGCTCATGGGCAAGTTTGGTTTTCTGTGCTTTAGTGAAGCAAAGGATGAAGATGGGGGCGGAACAATATATTGGAATTACCGAAATATTGCGAATCTGTATATCGCCATATGGGTATCGGAATAATTTACGATTAATGAGCGATTTAATACTTAAAATAATAACGTATGTTAAAGGTTTTAAGTTAATTTAGGTAGTAGAACATCTGGCTCGCGGATGTTACCTGGGAAATGCATGCGCATGCTTTGACACCAGACCATGAAGCTGTCATAGCAAGCGAATCTTGATAATCCAGAGGCGCCCACAGCTGCTTAAGAGGATTTAGGGCCAAAACGAAGAAGCATCTCAAAGATATAGCAGTATTTCTGTTCTAAATGTCTGTCCCATTACATTACAAATCTTTACAGTCGCCTCAAAACCAAGAACAATTAATATCAGCTATCGTCTGCAAAACAAATCTTCACACACAAATAAACGTTTATAAAGAAATGTGATATTTGTATATCTGTATTGTATATCACATTATTTATCATGCTGTTGCAATTATCTTTAATATCGTGACGCTGTAGTGAAGAGTGTGTGGCGTGTGGTATTATTAACGCTTCATCATGGATCCTTTGGGTGTGAACTTTAACTATGTTATAGGAGCTGTTTTAGGCATGTGGAGATGTTATTTAAATAACATCCTGTTTTAGACCAACATCTTCTTTACACACACATCAGTTCCTTTTCAGTCTACTCCGAGTATAATTTAGATCCTCTCTCACTCTCTCTCTCTCTCTCTCTCTCTCTCTCTCTCTCTGTCCTCTGTTCTTACCTTAACAACGTATTTGATTTCTGATTTTTATGTAGATAAAAGTGGGGGGTGGGGGTGGCTGTGAGGGTGTAAATGGTGTAATTCATCAATAACATAAAGGTTGTGGTTATCCCATATTTTCAAAAGACCCGATAACAAGATTTATATATATACACACACACACACACACACACACACACACACACACCACACACACACACACTGATTGACTCTCATGATCACCACTACCAAGATGGTAATTTATTCATCACTGCTGTCCTGTCATCTCTCTCGGGCAACAATATGCTTGTGCGTTCTTTTTTTATATATATAAGAAATTCATAGCCGCTGCTATATTTGGAGAGATGAAATACGTTTGTAGTCATGACACCTTCTTACATCAGCAAAACACAAAGCCAGTGTAATTACACTAAAATTATCATTTTGTTAGGAAATGTAATCCAATTAAGCTTTGGGTTATATGACTGAAGTCACAGTATGCATAAATCCGGGATTATCTGATTATACCTTACTATATCTTGTTATAGTTTAACCTTATAGAGGATTCCATTAGTCGCTTTATTTGATCTTTATCTGATCTGTGTGGCACTGGTGTCAGGATCAGCCTGCGGTGCGTCTATATAAACCAACAGCTCCGTATGAGCCTGCGCTAGTGCCAGTCTGAACATTCCCGCGGAAGGGCCGGGTGTGTCACAGGGTGTGTGTGTGTGTGTGCGTGTGTGCGTGTTTTAGTTGCGGCTTTGATGATTGACTGTAGATTGTATAGATATGACATTGTTAAACTGTTTGTGTATGTGTGCAAGAAAACGGAAAAAAGAGCTGGAAAATATTGCGAGGATGTTGAATGCGAGCACAAACCGGCATTGTGTAAGCGAGTTACAGCAGAAATGAAATCATCCGTTAGTCGTCAAGCCCTCCACAACGAACAGTGTGCTCAGTCACCGCGCGGCAGCTCCGGACTCATCCTTCTCCATACACACACTCGCACCAATGCGCACAGTGAGAATGCCGGTAGTTTACACTGACTGATGAGTTTGGCACAGTTGGCTCCTCCATGGTCCCATCCGAGGCTCTGAACAGTGATTGCATGGACACTCTGTGTCCGTGTCTGATTTGTGGGACGTCTTTGAACCAACAACCAGTAAGCACTTTGCTTAGAATGAACATTTAATAACAGAAACGAGACGTTTCTTTTCACTTCCTGTTGGATTTCATGGCAACCTCCAACAGTAAATTAGACATCCTGGTTTCTCCCTACATTCCATAATTTGTGTGTGTGTGTGTGTGTGTGTGTGTGTTTTGCTACACTGTAGAGATGCCATCGAGGGTGTGAGCAGTCTGTATAATCAGGTGGATGAGCTGGTCCATAAGCTGGTAATGCTGTCCAACAAATGCACTCAAGAGCTGGAGTTTATTATGGAGTTTACGAGCCTGGAGGAAGGATTCAGGGAGGTAAGATCCTCAAACCTACAACAGCTGGGATGTTGAAGTGTGTTATTTTAAACCATTAAAATGTACAGATCAATAATAAACCAGTTATAATAAACCACTTATATAATGACCACTAAACTAGTAAAAAGGCTTATGAATAGCTTTACTTCTGCATGAATTTGTAAAATGTTTTAAAATCCCAGTCCTAATTTGTCTTTATTGTCTTCAGCGGAATCAGTTTGTTATCACAGCCGCAAGTAATAATGTCCATAAACCTTAGATAAATGACTGAATCTGTGACATCACAAAATTTGAAATGCAATTAATATTTACAATTTAATACAATTAGGAAATTAAAAAAATATAGTCATTGTTTTTAGTCTTTATTTTTCAGTCCAAAATTATACGAATCAAATGCACACTTTCTGAATCATCTCATTATTCTACATTACTACATCTCATCGTACTTCAACGGTTTATACTACAGAAGAGTTCGACATCGATACCCAAAAAATGGCATTTGAACCATGCGAGTATCGCAAATAATGTCGTCCATGAGTGTTTTTGGTTAAGGTTCTGTGATTAAAGGAACCTGTGACATCACAAACGAGCTTTTCAGTAACTGTGCCAAAAATAACGACTTTTGTGACCATTGTTAAAGGTTGTGTCGTTCTAAAAGCATCATTAACAATAAAACATGACACGGTGTACTGATACAGGAAAATAATCAGCGATAGCGTGTGTGCTGTTAGCATGCTAAAGTTAATTATTTATCATAATAAGAATAATAATATAATAATAATAGAAATTTGCTATTTGTTGTTAGTTTTAAATCCTGTTTTTTTAACTCTCTTCTGTACCTAAAGACAGACATGCAGTGTTGAACGTTTGCAGTCAGAGCTGATGTTAGACAAACTTACTGACCAATCAGAAACAAGTATTTAACTGAACATAAGCATTGCTTTATAGTGTGTGTAGAAATAGTGTAAAAAAAAAAACATTAAAAGCTTTAACTCCTGGCTTCAGGCAGAGAATGTTTAGATCTACTCTCAATAATATGATGAATATCTCAAACCAGTTTCTAATCTGTATCGTGCTACATTCCTGAGCCGGTAGATGATGATTGTGTGTTTTAGTTTTTATGTTCTAATCTGAGGCAGCTTTCCTAAAGATGGGACTGATGAATTTATACAGGGCCGCTGGTTAATCTAGTGCTTAAATGTGTTAAAGGTCAGAATTCAGTTTGACCTGTGTGTGTGTGTGTGTGTGTGTGATCTTCCTTTATTAGATCAGTCAGTGGATAGATGAGGTAGGAGAGAGCAGGCTGCAGAGGCTGGGCGAGCTGGAAGATTCTCTGGAGCAGCTGCGCCACAAGCAGGCACTTTTTAGAGACTTCTACTCCGCGGCTTACGTAAGTCCACACCGTTTTTTCTGCAAGATCTCACTACAGAGCGCGACTTATTCTACATCAGCTGTTCAACTGCTAAAAAACCATGTCGATATTGTCACGTGACGTATATATCGTCGCAAAAGTGTAAAAGATTTTAATTGTATTATATTAACCTGGAGGATGTTAAACGAGTCCAATTCCACCAGAAAGAACAGTTTTTACCAGTTTCGATTATGACGAGTCGCCTCACCTGCAGCCTTATGGGATAATAAGGTGTCCATCGTATGCCTACTTCAATATCTGGGGAAAAGGAGTAACTTATCTGGGTAATTTTTACATGCTGTGAATTCCGGACATACTATTTGCCTCACATACTGTTTTCACACACTATATAGTAGGGATTGATGCGATTTCGTTACTTAAAACGTATCCAGGTGTCAACCATATGCAGGAGGTTGTGTTTTAATCTGAATTGATGAGAGTAATGATAGAGTAACATTATGTGAGGTTGATGTTTCTCTGTGTTTCCCCCCAGGCTCACTGTAAAAGCGGAGAAGCTCTTCTAAAGCGATTAGAGCGATGGGAGGATCTCTCATCAACCGAGCTGCAGGTGTATGAAGTTAAAGTGCGCTCCTTCTGGGTCCATTTACACGGATTCTCCCTGAGAGTCGAGGACGCGAAGGAGAAAATCGACAAGACACTGCGGCTCTATGAGTTCTTCGATAAGGTAGATTTAAGTTTTTTTTTTTTAATTTAGGTGGTCAGATGGTCTTAGATCATTGACAAGATCCTCCCTGATTTCTCACTGATCACTGAAATTCCACGAGTTGAGATCTTGCATGGAGCCCCACACCGAAAACAGTTATTTTGTTTCTTCCATTTGTTAATAATTGCATCAGCTGTTGCTTCGTGTAGGTCTGCACAGATGTTTTCTGGTTTCCTCTTCAGAAGGAACTGATTGATAATTCATTTGCTCTCATGTGGATGCAATCAAACACTGAAACCATGAAGCAAAACGTGCATGACATGGAAGTTGTTTCAAAGGGACTTCACTTCATTTAATGTTTCTGGATAAGAATAAACGCTCTTATTTTTTTTTATATAAACTCTTGAGGTCTGCGTAGTGTAGGAAACAGCCTTTTTTTCTTTTACAGTAGCCCTTTCAAAGCCTGCTGTTCTTTGGGGGGAATAATTTTATGAGGTCACGACGTTGAGGTTGAGGTTGTTGCAAGAAGATATTTAGCTATTTGCTATTGTTTTGTGGGTTTTTTATTTTTTTGGAAGTGGTCATAGGCTTTTCTCATTGCAAACAATGGTGGCACTTGTGGCTTTGTTTCATGTCCCTTTCTGACTCTTGTCTTTTTATTTCTGTCTCTCCATCTCTCTCTCTCTTTAAATGGAGAGAAGCTGTGTTTGCTCTGTCTGGCATCTGGAATACCATAGGAAGCCATTCTTTGTACAGAGATTGTCTGAATTTCATCACTCGAACGCTGGGCCTGATTGTAAATTCTTTTTTGCCCTAGCTGTGTGTTTTAGGTCATCGTCGTACTGAAATACATTGGCAAACTTCAGACAGGATTGTAGCAGGGGGACCTTGCGGGCACTGCAGGATTTTAGTTCTTCACAGTGTGTAGTGTGTTACCAATTCTTTTCTTGGTGACTATGTCCCCAGCTGCTCTTAGATCATTGACAAGATCCAAGAAATTCCACGAGTTGAGATCTTGCAGACCGACGGAGATTAACAGTAATTTTGTTTCTTTCATTTGTTAATAATTGCACCGTTGTCACCTGCTCCCCGAGCTGCTTGGCGATGGTCTTGTAGTCCATTCTAGCTTTGTGTAGGTCTACAATCTTGTTCCTGACATCCTTGGACAGCTCTTTGGTCCTGGTCATGGTGGAGATTTTGGAATGTGATTGAATGATTCGCTTCTGTGATCAGGTGTCTTTTATACAGGCAAAAAGCTGCAATCAGGTGTACCTATAAGAGAGAAGCTTCTTTTACCTGTATAAAAGACACCTGGGGGACAGAAATCTTGCTGAAAGATAGGGGATCAAATACTTATTTTACTTATTTTTAATTTTTTATTAATGTGTTTTTCTTGTTATTCCTATGGTAATAAACCTCCGATTAAAATTATAGACTGATCGTTTTTTTTGGTCAGTGGGCAAACGTACAAAATCCGCAGGGGATCAAATCATTTGTGTGGGTGAGGCACTAGAACTGTGACTGAGAGATTCAACATAGTATGTGTGTCACTGAGTCCAGTTCCTATTTTGTCTCTGATGTGTGAACCCATCCCAGCATCAGAATGCTGCTGTTTGCATCGACTTCCTAGCAACCAGGCCAGCGAGAGCAGATGAAATAGTGAAGTGGTGGTTCACGGTTACCGAACAATGAGAGATGCGACAGCTGAGCTGCTCCAGTCACGCACACTTCCCACTGAGCTAATCCCAATTTTCTATTTTAGACTGCTAAACTTCCTGAATAGCACCTAGATTTTGATACAAACCTATTGGATAATTTCCGTTTTTTTTATTGGAGGCTTAATTAGCTTTAATACGACTGGGGCAGTAACTAAAATTAGGGGGGGGGCTACGATGATGGAGCAAAATCGTTCATGTCCTGTATCACAGTTTAGCATGTCCTCGTTTATCTGCACAAACCCTTTTACACATTTGATGATAAATACTGATATGCCCTGCTAATCTTTCTGCAAAAACCAAAAGGGAAAAGGAAACATTCAGGACAGACTACACAGGAAAGAAAGTGGTAGCTCATTGGTTAAGGATAAGGAGTTAAAGAATTTCCAGCACCACCAAGCGCCCACTGCTGGGCCCTTGAACAAGGCCCTCAATATTTGCTAAAAATATGCTAAATGCCAGAAATGTACTGTTTAAAAAAAAAAAGCCCACATGTCAGATTGAAGGTGAGTAGTAGCTGATTGGATGGTTCAATTCGCAGGACTACCGAATTGCCCGGCTCCTCGGCAAGGCCCCAGTTAAGTTTAATGCAAGTCACTCTGCATGAGCGCGTCTGTCATTGTATAAATGTAATACATTATGGTCTCATATTGCTGGAGGCCATGGGGCACTGCGTGGTGTGGATCTTGTGTGGGTGGGTGTTTGGTGGTTGTGGTGGGGGCCTGGTCCAGATGGTAGGTGCACGGGTAAAGCCCAAGGAGTATCAGCAAGATAATTTGGTCTTCTTGATAGAAGAACAAAAGAAGTGACAGGTGGACATAACAAAGAGAAGAAGCTGATCTTAAATGAGCTTCGTATAATGATAAGAGAGGAAATAATGCTTATAAAGAAACAAAGGAACTCAAATATGTACCAGTCAAGTCATTTTAACCACAGACAGATAGACAGACAGATAGAGATAGATAGATAGACAGATAGATAGATAGATAGACAGACAGACAGACAGACAGACAGACAGACAGATAGACAGATAAATAGATAGATAGACAGATAGATAGATAGATAGACAGATAGATAGATAGATAGATAGATAGATAGATAGATAGATAGATAGATAGATAGATTAGATAGATAGATAGACAGACAGACAGAGAACAGAATAGATAGACAGATAGACAGATAGACAGATAGACAGATAGATAGATAGATAGATAGACAGATAGATAGATAGACAGATAGATAGATAGATAGATAGATAGAAGATAGATGGTACACGGTGATGATAAACAATAGGGCTGTGTATTAGAAAGAACCTTGTGATACAATATATATTATGGGATGCACATCATGGGCCATGATACAATATATTATAATATATTGCAATACAACAATAGAAAATTAACACAGGTGTGACAGGTGGACAGATGTTCTCAGATCTTAAATGAGCTTTGTATAATGATGGGAGGAAATAATGCTTATAAAGAAACAAAGGAAAAGAAACTCAAAATATGTACCAGTCACGTCATTTTAGCCATAGATAGATAGATAGATATTACATATTATGGGATGTACATGGGCCATGATACAATATATCACGATATATTGCAATACATTAACACAACTAAAAAAATACAACTAATATAAGTCTGGAGGCGGCGACAATGGCCGTGCAGTATGTGTCGTCGACCACTAGAGAAGAGGAAGGAGGAAGTCGTTGCACTGAGGGTTTTAATTAAATATAAAACATAAATCAGTTTAAAAATGTTATTTAAATATATATTAATATGAGAGGTTAGAATATTGATACACTAACATGAAAATAACATCGCTCCACGCTGCTACATACAACAGCATTGAACTACAGGAAACAATAAAGAGCTACAAAAAAAAACAACACCAAGCTAAAGACGAAGCATAAATTGACCAAGCCACATAATGTGCAAAATAGCGCCAACCAGAGTGAGGACTAGATTAAAGACTAGAGTAAAGAGCAGCATTGAAATTAGACATGCAAAACAGCATTAGAGAGTCTATGTATAAACTGAATCTATAGAGTACAGTAGCGCTTACGATAACTTTATCACTGTGATAAATTAAGGACAAAGAAAACTAGTCGTACAATAAAATCTAAACGTTAAGCTGCAGTGGCTAAGCTGCATTACTACAAGATTTAACATTCCCTGCCCCTAGGAGGCACTCTTTTACCTTTTAGTCCTCATTCAATCATTTATTTATTTTGAGTTTTGTTGCAGACCCATTTTTTATTCGCTATTTATAGTTATTTATAAACGTTCACACTTTACTGTGAATAAAATCGGACGGAAGGCCCTGTTGTTCGTCAGGATTTTTATGCTAACACAGAAATTCCAAATCTATATTTTTTATTGTATTTTTCACTCAAGTGGATATAAAAACATTTGCGCACACACAGACGTGCATTAATAAATAATGAATGGTCGACAGTTGAGACAGTCACTTAGTCACTTGTGTTTACTTCCTGTCAATGCGTGGACACTCTGTCGTATCCTGGCAAAAAAAAAAAACAGCTGATGATGATGTTGTTTTAATTATAATCACATTTGCCACATAAAGAAATGCAGTCGTTTGAGAGGTTATGACATGCGGTGCATTAAACTCCTGACATATGGTGATTGCTGATTCACCATTCAGGCGCTGATAGCGATACGCATGGCACTCATGCAGGCGTGTGTGTATGTAGCAGTCTGAGAGCGCCGGAGTATCGATCAGGTTATTGATACGGAGTGTCTCGGAGGAGTACACACACTCGCTCCACCAGCCTTCTGTCTCATGATGCTCTCATGAGCGACCCCCCTCCACCCAACTATTACACTGGATTAGCATCTCAAAGCCAGAGCAAGCTTCCTGCTGACAAATCAACATTAGCATTAGCAGGTGAAGAGTGTGGCCAAGCATAGCTGTTACACTGGTTAACACACACACACACACACACATTTATTCATTTCACTTTTAAACTCAATGTTTTATCCACATATAACGTATGTCCCGCGGCTGTATGGGATAGTAACATGTACATCATATGGATACTTCAAAAATACTGTTATTTGCATACTAAGCATTTGGACATAATACTAGTTTTGCACACTATATAGTATGAAAGTATGGGATTTTGGACGCTAATTTCTTTCCGTTTGATTCCTTCAGCTTCTGAAACGAGGCTTCTTGTGTGTTAGGATAGATATTAACCTAACATTATTTCACCTCGCTGTGTTCCATAACACAGTGCACAGTGTTCAGATAGCAGCTTCATGACAACTTCCCTTTCTTTCTCATAGTTTTTTGTATGAGAGGCTTTGTAGTACCCACAACCTCTGTCTCCTGAACCCCTCCCCTTCCTCCCTCTCTCTCTCTCTCTCTCTCTCTCAGTTTTTTTCTCTGACTGTTGCTGAGGCAGGCCCATCTGGTATTTAGACTAGTATTTGCCTGTGAATGGCATGGAGGTGGGGAGAGGAGGGGAGAGGAGGGGGGTGGGCGCCAGCGGCCCGCTCACTCAGCAAGCCCGTCACTCGGAGCGAAAGAGAGAGAAAGGAAAACCGAGGGAGAACAGGATGACTGCTGCTGCTCCCTGCTCTATACAAGGAGCTAGCAGCATTTTACTCGGGCCGGAGAACGGATTTGCTCATGCAGAGGTAGGAGACGTGCCAAGTGTAAAAGTGTTATGAGCGGGGGTGAAAAAACGAGACGTTTGGTTTATAAGTGTTAAGTATGTTAAGTTATTTGAAGGAAAAGTGCGTTTATCTGGGATTGATCCTCATACTGCTCAATGCTTAAAGTTTCGGCAGATGTACGTGAACGGATCTCTAACCAACTCTCTCTTTCCACTAATCCTCCATCAGCCTTGCTCTCTCTCTCTCTCTCTCTCTCTCTCTCTCTCTGTTTGCCTTTCTTCTCTCGCTCTCTGAGAAAAGCCTGTTGCTGCCAGACGTTTGTATAGGCGACAAGATTTGTGTCAATATAAAGTGCAGTGTTTTTTTTTTTTTTAAATGTGTACTGTGTCCATGAGAAAGTCATCGCTGTATCTCTGTATTCTGAACTAGTTTTCACGCCAGGACAACCCGAGTAGCTTTAAACGTTCGATCGATTTAACTCCTCAGTGTTGGTCAGAAAACTATCCAAAAGAGATAACTAAAGTCCAGGATCGATCTGATCTAGACCCGATGTTTATAAGTGTGTTGTCTGAAAGACCAGTTTTTACTGTAGGTCACTGAATTACTAGAACTTTTTTTTTTTACAGTTTGCTCTAAAGCGAAATAATAATGTAAAAATGAACGTTTTTTTTTTTTTTTGCATTAAAAGCTTTCCAAATGTTTGCTAATATAGAAATACAGCCGTAGCGAAACCTTTGCGTGGTTAAGTGTCATGATTGTAGATTAAACTAGGGCTGCACGATATTAGGAAAAAAACAGGCATTGCGATATTTAGTTTTATATATTGTAATGTAAAAAAAATCTGCAGAATGAATACATTACTTTAGAATGATTGTGGTGATTTTGTTAGGAAGTAAATCTGCGTAAAATATGATACACTAATTATACCCTTAGATAAATACAATAGAACAAAGATGGAAATGAAACAAGCAGTGTTTTTCTGGAGTTTTTTCTGGAGATTCAGATACAGAAATGGAATAATTACATGTTAAATCACACTGTATAGACTTCACCGTATCAATTAATCTTTGTTAAAGTGATTGTTTCTTGTGCCTGAATGTTTTACACTTGCTTAAAATGTTTACACCCTTACAGACCCTAAACCTATGTGCACTTTCACCTGATTATTAAACTTTCTCCAATCACATGTGTTCTGAACTGTGGTGAGGTTCGACATAATCACCACTTAACCTTTCACATCCTGTAATGTGACTATTACAGATACACACATGATGCTGATGCTGAAACCATATATTGTGCAGCCCTAGTTTGGACATGAAAATACATAAATTTAAGGTGCAATTTAACGTTTATGAGAAAACAACGCCGTACTTATATCACATTCCTTATCCATTACATTGAACTGTATCTAAAGTTATGATTGTTTGCCGTCCCAATAGATGGTTGAATAGTTCATTTTATGAACAAGATATAGGAAAGCCACCAGCAGTAAGCTGGTGATAAGTCACGAGTTTTGAATCTGTTTTGGGTTTTTGGTGGTAGCGTGTTTAGATTTGGGTTTTAGGTGTAGCGTGAAGCGGCAAGCCTTAGCATATCCTTGCTGCTCTGCCTGGGAGGAAATAAGGAAAGTTCTGATCTTTTTTTGGTTCATCTTAAACCTTCTGTCAGGGCTATGCTCTCTAGTCTTATTGCTTGACTGATACTTAGGCATTTCGACCCCCTCTAGGGGCACTGCCTGATTGCAGAGACCCCCCCCTGGAACAAAGTCACTGCGTCAAATATGCAGCCTGCACCGCATCAACCTCCCCCGTGTACCTTTACTTCACCCCAAACACCATCAGCAGGAGATTGGCCTCTGGAGCGCAAAAACAAGCTCATGCGCTTTTAATTAGACCTGCTGGTCTATTGTAGTTACTGACTGTGGTATTCCAGAGTGTGTGTATGTGTGTGTGCACTAGCAGGGTCTGGTGGGGCACCTGTGGGTACAAAACATGGACCTCCACGCCTACTGAATAACAAATACCGGAGAAGGATAAGAAAAGGTGCGAGTGAGAAGATCCTGAGCACTCAGCTGTGTCACACTGGGAGGGCGAGCGAGGGCAGCATGTTGACTGATCACTGAAGTGTGCTCACTTCACTTCTCACTAATGAGCCTCAGAACCTCAGACACAACTCTTCCACACTGGTAGGAGAGGCAGGTGGCATTTTAGAGAATACGATTTTGTATCGATAAAGCTTCCTGGAGCCAAAGACAAAGAAAAAGTTAATCATTCTTTTAGCTCCAGGGTTGTGATCCATCACAATCATAATTATTTGTCCCCCCAAGGACAAATCAATATAACATATTCCTTTGTGTGTCTTTGTTTGGGTCTGGGGTGGGTGGGGTTGCATTTTGCCTACAATGTACGCTTATTGGCTTGGACTTTACCTTCCCAACCCCGTAGTGGGTCCAACCCAATCAGATTATACTTACACACACACACTAAAACACACCCCTCCTTCTGACTCCTCGCTGCCTTGGCAAATAACACAATTTAATAATTACCTTCATTCATGTCCAAAAAACACACATTGACACACACACACCCCTCTTGTGATCTTTACATAGTTTAGATTTAGAACCTATATATTTTAGGTAGGCAGGATGTAATTGGCACTAATTTACTTTGTACAGAAGGTCTTTTCTAACCTCCACATGTGAAGCTATAAACAGTGGAATGATAGTCGTGTGTAGTAATTTTTAACACCTGCAGACGTTCTAAATAACAGAAATTTGTTCTGTGGTATTCCGGCGTACTTCGATGTGGAATGTGTGCACATTTTACCACCTCTAGCTTAAACCTTCAGGTTAATGAAAAGATTGTTGATAAAGGTTAACTTGTGTCTACCATTTCCTGTTTGGTGTCTTTGTGCTAGACGGTTACATTGTCGAAGGGCAACTCGCGTCCAGTTCACTCATAACCCAAAGTCACAACTCAGGTTCAAATAAGTTCAGGATTTGGAGCATCTGCTGTTGCAACACGTTTATATAATGGGAGAGGAACGCTTATATCCCAAAGCCTTGGCCGAGCATGCAGAGAGCAGAGCAGTGGAGTGTGACCAAGTTCCTAGGGGTTGTTCAGGGTTCAGCTTGTCTTCCTGGAACAGCTGTGGTTTGTGCTCGAACCCCAGTTCAAACACCTCTGTAGAAGCAATATGATTGCGTTTATACACACTAAAATGGCTTTTAATGGCTTTTGTGTTTGTGTGTATCTACCTGGAGGGGGGCAATGCTAAGCCTTTTTATTTACATGCTGTAAACGGCGCAGCTTTAATAATCATCAAGGCACGAGATCTAAAATACCCGGCGTGGACACACCAATCAGTTAATACCCCAGATTACACCGTCCACATCAATCTCACAAAATCAGCTTAATGGAAATCTTCTGCAGAAGCTAGTTATTATACAGGTGCAAATCTATTGGCACCCTCTTAGCATTTCTTGATGCAGGATGGTCACATGACAAATGGTGCACATGCAATAGAACGAGCAACTTTCTGGCTCCGGACAGACTACAGTCTTCATAAAAGACATATCAGAGCTATGAAATTAGCAGTTGTAGCCCATAACTGATTACACCGCCCCCTAGTGGGGTTTAGTGTTCTGATGTGTTTGGTTCTTGAATAAGTTTGGGAATAACAGTGTTGTAAATATAATTAGCATTTACGTTTCTAGCATTTGGCAGACACGCTTATGCAGAGCAAACGTACATTTATCTCATTTTTTTTAACCAACTGAGCAGTTGCGGGTTAAGGGCCTTGTTTAGGGCCCCAGCACTGGCAGCCTGTAGTGGTGCTGCGATCCGATCAGCAGTTCAACACCTTAACCACTGAGCTACCACTGCCAATGGCTGAAACTTATCCCATTTTGTAGTCATGTTTAGGCCACACATGTTGGCTGATGCTTTTGTCCGAAGCTCTGCAGCTTAGCAATATCTTAGATTTCAACCCAAAACCTTCCGGTTAATAATAAAGAGCGAAAACCACTGCGCTAAAGCTGCCCTAAGGGGTATCTAATCCTGCAGAAGACCTTAGTGCCCTATGCGAGTGTATTATTTTTTCATGGAGTCCGACTGTGGTTTATTTATTTATTTTTGGAGACAGTTCAGGGCACAGTAAGTATAGGTGAAGTAAGTCCTGAAGAAATTGTTGTGTGTGTTGTGTCCAGATTGAGAGACAAACACACTTTATGGAAAAAACAACATTCCTGGCGTGACTGGAACCTAACGTCAGAGTTTGGCAGCCACCCGAACAGCTTTTCCTCCTTTTTTTTGTCTTTTATTTTACTTTTTAGGAAATAATAATGGAGATTTCTTTCAAGTGTTCAAATGTCCCCTCGACCTTCTTACACTGCAGGAGTGTCATTTATGTATGTCTACAAAAGCTTCGAGCTGTTCTCTTATCCTTCCCTCCCAATGTCTGTCTTTGAGCACTCTCTCTCTCTCTTTCTCTCTCTCTTTTGTGCGAGTTTGAATAGTGCTTAGTTTAGTGAATAGTGAATAGTCTGAAACACACTCACCACACACACACACACACACATGCGTACACAAAATATTCACACTTCAAAGGCTTAAACCCTCTCAACCATGATGTCATCTTCAGCCTGTCTGTGGCATGAAAGCATCAGAAGGGGCCGGTCAGAGCTGGCCAATTGCTGCATGGGTATAAAGTGTTTAATTTGAGATTTGTGTGTTAGATCAGGCAGTAGCCTGTAGGCTCTGACCTCTTTATGCTCCTATAGAGCCTTTTGGTGGCTTTGTCACTGTGCGCAGTTGGCTTTTTTATGGCGAATGTGAATGAACCGGAGTTCCTTATGGTTCTTTCCTCTGCAAAAAATTTGTTTAAACAAGGATATCCGAACATTTTTTTCCCACTTTATAATGGATGCTAGTAAAATCAGAGTGGATGGATAAGAAGTGATTAATCATGGGTGTTTAAATTGTAGTGATCGATTACAAGCCCTAACCTTGCTTTCTCTCTCTCTCTCTCTTATATACACACACACACACTCTGATGCCAACCTTTAGCAATTGGAATTGTTAGTTCGACCTGACCTCTGGTCTGCCTAATGATCTTAGTATCTGGGTTCCAAGCACCTCTAAACATTGGTATGTGGTTGTTATTTCACCACACGCGCACAAACACACACACACAAAGGTTGATAAGTTCATTCACCTTACCCTAGCCGGTGGACACCCAGTCCAAAGGGTAGAATGTAGGACAAGGCAGAGACAGCAGCACAACGCTAGAATAATCTAAAGGAAAATCTCGGGTTCCCGGTGTGATTGATTTCCTCTAAAAGGAGACCTTGGATGAAGGACAACAATTCCGAAAACAGATAAAAGCAGAGCCAGAAAGTTTGTGATGTCACCTAGTTGCCCAGACGAAAGAGGGTTTTGTAAGTATATGCGAAAAAAAAGGGTGAAGTATACTTTTCTATCCTCCTTATGGAATCTGTCAGAGCTTTGCCATGTCAAGGGGTCGGGGCAGCAAGGGAATGTTTGATCGTTAGGAATCCTTCCATAGTCTCAGAGCAAGCAGAGTGTTGTGGCTGTTTAAATCAGCAGTGACAGTGAATAAGGGACTGTGGACGAGGCAACAGCTAGAAAAGTAATTAAGGGAACTCTGCTTCTCTGTGCTAAAGCCATTAGCTCTCCTGCTGATGTGCTAAAAGCTTCCACTGTCCAGACCTCCCAGCTTCCCCATAAATACCTTTTTAATTTACATGAAAATGGTGAGGAGAATCTTTTATTTTCATCTCCTTTTCTGTTTCACGCACATTCACTCACATCCACCTTCAGCGCTGAAGAGCCGTCACTCAGAAGGTTTTCTCTGTGCTCGCTGGCTTTCTTACAGATTTTACGGGGGGGGGGGGGGGGGGGGTGGGGTTTATCACCGATCTGAACACTGTTGAAACAGTTATAAAAAAGGTTAATGTGACAATGGATCCTTTATCGTGTGGTGTAATAGATAATATTAACTGCCCTGGTGAATCAAGGAAGCAATATTATTTTATATCATACAAAGTTCACTCTGTTGCACTATCCGACACGTCACCACAGACGCCTCGACTTCTGACCACAGTGATGACTGAGTGCAAATAGGAGGAATAAAAAAAATATGAGTTGAAAAAAAAAGGCTGATGTTTCTTTGTGTCTCTGCCAGGCATACGGATGGGCACTGGAAGGCATGCGACACTTGGCCTGTGTGAGCATGGAGGATTGTAGCTCGCCTGAAAAGTGCCAGGGAGTGATGGCTTGCCTGGAGAGCTACCGCAGCCAGCATGTGCCGATCCCTGATGCACACTTCCAGGAAATGAAGGATCTTGCTGTGGAATTGAAAAGCGACCAGGGCCTCAAACAGTGGAAATTTGCCTGGTCAAAGTGCCAGGAAACCAAACACATGTTTGAGAAAAAGCTAGAGGCTGTACTACGTGCCCGCAACTCGGGCTCAGGTGCTAACAACCCCCGTGGGCCCCAGGAGCGGCGGAGCAGCATTTCCTTCTCCTGCAGAAAATCTTTCAGCAGTATCTGGACTCGTGAAAGACTCTCCTCCACCCCCTGCAGCCCAGTCGGCCCTCGTTCGGATACCCAGGACTCCCACAGGACTCCAACAGAAAGTCCCTGTCACACAGACAGCCGGATTCCACACAGCACTCCCCGTAACTCGCACAGACTTTCCCGCAGCACTTCTACAGACGAGTGCCCTTATGCATCGTCATCTTCTGCCAGTCCTGCACTATCCTCTGCAGGAGACACAAAGCGAAGGGTTTTAAGGAAAACTCAGAGTTTTGATATTAGCGGAAGTGAAGTTGGGTCACGGTATGGCACGTGTCAGCGAACGCTGAGTGAGCCAGCACGCAGGGGCCACATGGGTGTCTTTATAAAAGGCCTGGAGGTGAGCAGCACAGAGGGGACCGATCAGACCTACAACTCACGGCTATCGCCAGCACACAGCTGGGCATCGCAGGACGCATATCATACAGGGAGCCCTGTTCTAGAGCCACGGGCCAAGGGCAGGTAAGAACATGCACACACTCATGGCATAAACGGAATATCCAGTTTAGTCCAGCTTATTGATATTGAAGGAATTTGGTTATACAATAGAGACTAATACCTGCAGTAAAGGTAGGGTTATTTTTAACATTACCTTTTCCTTGATTCTGATTTGTGTCCAATGTTTGGATCTGTCCAGTCAGTCCAAGCACTGGAAATATTATTGTGATTTATGGATATGGATGCATAGAACGATGTTCCCTTTTTCATTTCGTAAACCTGAATATTACATAGATGTATTTTAAAAAAAAACGTCTGTTCTAATGGAATCAAATCTTTCGGTTCTCAATGTTTACAACTTTTTACGACTCCATGTCATTCTGTGATGTTGCTACTGCTATAGACTCGTGCACAGGGACCTCAGCGCACACACATCCTTAATATGCTGGCTCCGTTTGCTGTAGTCATGTGTGTAAGTGCTTTACTCATGTGTGAGTAACTCTGTGTGTAGCTGCGTGAAACTTTCTTCTCAGACTCATAAACCTTCCCTATTAGTCAGGGATGTCTTTACCACATTGGGGCCCCCTGTTGCCCCGTTAATCCTCCGAAGATAAAAAGCCCCGAGCACCTGATGACTCTCCCAGATGAGAGCCGCACAGGGGGACTTTGAAGTGCAGTAAATCGCGTTTGTCTTCCGCTGCTTCACAAAACGGAGTCATTTATTAGCCCAGAGGAGGGGAAAGAATGAGGTTTGGGGTGTGTGTATGTGTGTGGCTAGCAGAGGCAGCTCATTCCCTCATTATATAAAATTAACTTTAAAAGTTTCTTATTTTGCTGATATCAGTTCAGATTTTTGGTTCATTTTTTAGTTTTGTCTGTAAATTTAAAAAGTCTCACGCGAGGGCATAGTGTAGCTTCTCAATAAGATTTACAAAAACTTGCTCACAATTTTATTCTGTCCTGTTTTCTTAAAAGTCCCCCTTTTTTAACTGCAATTCCGTCCTTTTCCGCACTTCTTCCTCCCAGTAAACTGCGGCACATCGTGGATGAAATGGTGACGACGGAACGGGAATATGTGCGCTCCTTGCGCTACATCATCGATCACTACTTCCCCGAGATGGAACGCCCTGACCTGCCCCAGGACCTGCGGGGAAAGCGTAGTGTCATCTTTGGCAACCTGGAGAAACTGGTGGACTTCCACAGTCAGTACTTCCTTAAAGAGCTGGAAAGCTGCTGTAACCATCCGCTCCGAGTCAGCCACTGCTTCCTGCGCCACGTAAGAGCATCTCCACACTTACACACCGAGCTGCTAGTGGGAACACAATGATTTACTGGTCTTATCGAGAGGGACTTACATTTACTTACATTTTTTAATCCAACTGAGTAGTTAAGGAGTTAAGTTTCTTGCTCACGGGCCCAGCAAAGGCAGCTTGGTGGTGCTGGGAATTAAACCCATGATCTTCTCATCAGCAGTCCAACACCTACACCACAAAGTTACCACAGAATAAATAAAGGGTATTTATTAAGAAAGGGGATAGAGGCACTTTCAGCCATCAACAGAACAGAGCCTTTATCTGGGTCTAAAATCACCTGACACATTCCTGGCACAGAGAACATAAAACTAAATATAAGTCACCTTCCACCAAACAGTGCTTCCAGATGCTGATATACTGATTCGTTTTTTCCCCTCTCACTTTAAATTTGCAGCAAGACCAGTTTGGATTGTACGCTCTGTACAGCAAGAATAAGCCCAAGTCGGATTCTCTGCTGGCCAGCCATGGAAACTGTTTCTTCAGGGTAAGTGAGGGATCTTCTTCTCAAGAACGATGCATGCATGGTGGAGTCCGTTAACTCATTCCACTGTCATGGGAAAATGATTGAAAACTCACTATCAAAAAAACACATTTAACGCTTTTAGTTAAGGATACTCACTAAAGTTCTATGTTCTACGGCTGATACTGAGTGGCACAACAGAAAACATTTGCCCAATCATTGCAGGGTATCCAGACAATCGCATATTTTCGGATCTAACTGAGCAAAACCGTCTGAATGGGAAATGATTTTTCCTGCCTATGACAGTAACACTAGCCGATAATTATGTGAGTCTGTGAACGTATGTGATATGAAGAGGTTTCGATAACTGTGACACAGCCAAAACTGTCGTTTAAAAAAAGATTATCAGATTGCTCATGGATTTTAGCATTTGTTCGTCTGAAGCCTGTCCAGATGGTAGCTATCGGACGGTATAGGAAAGCTGGATGGTGGGTGAGCCAAATTATAGAGAATTAAATAACAATAATAATAATTTGTAGTTAAATGATCCAAAAATGGTTACACCCCATTGCAGACGTGGAATAAACTACATGACAACAACATTGGTGAGGTCCAACCTGAAATACCTTCAATGCTGCAAAATTAGGTGAAAATAAAAAGTGAAAAACTAAAGTGATACCACAGTTTTTTCCTGTTCATGTATGGTGTGTTTTTCAGTTTCAGATGTTTTTTCCCTCCTTTATATCCTTGTTTCACCCTGATTCTCTATCTCTTTTTCCAGAATAAACAGCTGGAGCTGGAGGATAAGATGGACTTGGCCTCATACCTTCTGAAGCCCATCCAGCGAATGAGTAAATATGCTCTGCTGCTTAAGGATTTGATTAAGGAGGTGAGCGAGGCTCAGGAGCAGGAGCTCGCCTATCTGCGTGCCGCAACTGAAATGGTCAAGTTCCAGCTGCGCCACGGCAACGACCTGCTGGCCATGGATGCCATCCGCGATTGCGATGTGAGTCACGCATAAAAATCACATAATAATCTTAATTAAACGTCATGTCTCCCGAAAGACTCAATTCGTCTGTAGACAGAAATGTGATGAAATTATGTTGCATGGCAGGCTTATTATGAGTTTTACTTTGTGAAAATGTAGTTAAAGCATCTGTGTTTTTCTGTGTCTTAGGTGAACCTGAAGGAGCAGGGCCAGCTGGTCCGGCAGGACGAGTTCACCATCTGGTACGGGAGGAAAAAGTGTCAGAGACACGTGTTTCTGTTTGAAGATCTGGTGCTGTTTAGCAAACCCAAACGCATCGAGAGAGGCCTGGACGTCTACATATACAAGCACTCCTTTAAGGTAGATCACATCTGTACACCCTCATGTATGCGTGCCATGGGTTTAACTTTAACATCAGGGTGGCCGCAGGTCCTCAAAAAAGACTTGAAATGTCTTAAATAAAGTTTTAAATCTTTAATTTAGATTCGAGAGGTCTTGAATATATCGGTCATATTATCACAAAGAAAATTACCGCAAACAAAAAAAATCAGAGCCAATGACTGCATGGCGGAAGCGGTAGTGCGGTGGGTAAGGTGCTGGACGGCTATCTGTAGGATCGGGGTTCAATTCCCAGCACCACTAAGCTGCCCCTGAGCAAGGCCCCTTACCCTAATTGCTCAGTTGTATAAATGAAATAAATGTAAGTCGCTTTGGATGAGGGCGTCTATCGAAATGCCGTAACTGCAATAGGTAAATGCAAAATGGCTTCAGAGTGATCAATTCTATTTATTATATTTTAATTGCAGGTTTGGCGGTATTAAATTTTATTAAATTAATTTTTTTAACTCTGTGAACATATATACCGAGTGCCAGTGTTTTGTACAGGGTGCCCTAAAGTACCTCAGAAATGTATCTAGAGCAACACACTTTTTTTTTTAAATGCTTAAGAATTCAAATGATTATACAAACAAATCTATGTCTATAACGTCATGTAAAAACTTCACAAATCTGTGAATTCGCTATTCCGATACAGCCGTTTATCCTTCTGACATCTGAAATTCCTAACCGTAGCTAGCCAATGTTTTGTAAAATAGCCTGTACTTGTTGCAGGAAATAATTAGTAGAGTTTTACTTCCTCTGTTTTCATGATTTTATAGACTGCTGATGTGGGGATGACTGAGACGTCAGGAGAGAACGGGCTGCGCTTTGAGATCTGGTTTCGCAGGAGAACATCAAAGAACCAGACATACATCCTCCAGGCTTCTTCTGCTAGCATTAAACAAGCATGGACCTCAGACATTGCCCGCATACTGTGGCAACAGGCCACACGCAACAAAGGTGTGTGTGTGTGTGTGTGTGTGTGTGTGTGTTTTGTACTTCCCTATAGTGTCTGAATATTTTGTCAAGACATCAAATGAAAAGTTTGGATGACAGTGTGTTAGTCTCTGTTTCCCAGCACATGAGCAAGTTTGGTACTAATAAATTCTAAATAAATTTGTATCCATACTTCCAACCATCCAGCCCACAGAAACGGATTTAATAAAATATTCATTTGAATCAGAAAAGTATTGTTTTACGAAACGTTGACATAGCATTAGTGAAAATGCAAATCTATCAGGTCTTTGAAAGTAGCTCAGGTTATAAGACTCTGGCATAGCCCTGTATATTATTTTACCATACATTATAGAGCCATGAAAGTATTTATTACATTTGCTGGCCAAAGGTTTGATTCTTTGTGGTAGACTGATTTGATGTGTGTGTCTCTGTGTGTAGAAATCCGTATGCAGGAAATGGTGTCTATGGGGGTGGGCAATAAGCCGTTTTTGGATATTAAACCCAGCGATGCTGCTATCAACGATCGAGCTATCGATTACATCATGAAGGGCAGAGGTAGGACCAGACCTCATCAGCTGACCAAATTAAATGTTTTGCCATCTTTTACAGTTTGTTTAGGAAAATCGTTGTATGCTTTAACACCATCTCCCTGCCTCCATCTTTCTGCAACAGGAGCGAGGACGAGGGCCTCCATCGCCGTCTCTCTGTTTGACCACTCGAATCCCTTTAACAGAGCTGCTGTGAGTGCACCAGTCAATGGAAACCCAGGGCCAGGTGGACCCCCATCTTCCACACTGCTGGGGCCCCTCAACCTTCACATGTACAGAAGCCAGGCACTGCTACCAGGGGAGGGACCGTTAATCAGCCCCTGCATTGAAGAGGATGAGCTTGAGCATGAAACTAGCAGTCAGCCTTCTATGAGTATGTCCAGTAATTCAGGGGTTTCCAATATTCCCAATACTTTGTAGCCCTCTACAGTAACAGTATTTCCCCCCTCTTACAATCACAGCCTGAATTCAGTTTTAACAACATGGAAAATTTGTATTAATTCACTATATAACATTTAATCATGTCAAACAAACTTTATGTTTATGTTAGGGTTAATATAAGAGAGAACTGGAAATAAATCCAGAATGGATGTTTACCACACACAAACCTTTGGCGTATATATTTAACCCACACGGCTTTAAGATCTTCAGGATTTATTATAGCATAAAGACTCTAAGTATACTTCTTTATTATATACTAACATTTTATTTTAAAATTGGACATATATTACATTTTTGTTCTATATAGTATGTTTACTCGGGTGTACTTCATACACCATTTTGATTATGCCATGTCACCTGCGACGTCACAGCAGCGCAAATTACGGGCAGTGGTTAACGTTATTGATGACTGCAATTTAATTGCAAAGAATAGTGGGGGGGGCTTTTTTTTTTTTTCTTTAAACAATTCCCGCCACTTCCGCATATTAATGATTCGTCCCCCGCAGCCTCATGGGGTAGTAAATAAGGGAAGTAGAGTTGATTATGTATAATGTTCATGCGCTACAAGGTTCTCAGTTTTAAGTACCTTTTAAAGATTCATCCTCATATCATAGGCACAGACGTCTGTCTGTTTTGTAACACAGTTTTTGTCCAGATGAATCTAAATGATAAAATCTTTTGGATTTGTTTGCGTTTAGCTACAGAGAGTTCGGGATCATCCTCACACTGTCTGTCGGGCAGCGGCTCGAGTGGTTCAGACAGCGGCTGTGTGTCCAGTCACCTCCCAGAGGCTCTGTCTGAGGAGCCCAGCTCGCCATGTGACTCGTCCTGCTTTAACTCTAAACACAAAGCCAGCTTCAACACCCAGTACATTTCAACGGTTAGTGTGTGTGTGCGTGTGTTATATATTGGGTAAAACATTTAGGTATCAGTTAAGAGTCGGGTCTGGATCTAGTTTTCCCATGACACTCCACAGTAAAAGTAGACCTTCCCATTGTTCTGCAGGATGAATGTTTTTCCGCACATAATAAGCCCCTACAGCAGCGGTTTGTTTGAAGTGGCACCTCTGCGGCACTCTCCTTAAAACACCCCAGTAAACACAGACATGAAGATGAAAATAATTAACGATGTCTGCTATCAGGCAGAATGTCTCTGTTTAAACTTGTATACACTTTGCATAAATATAAAATTTGGTGCTCTTTTAAGCAAGACATCAATTAGACATTATAGCACAGTCAGATATAAACAGTACATTTCTGCAACAGTTTTTCAGAGTAAACGATTTAATTAGGAACTACAGAGGAAAAAATAAATATTTAAGCAGTGTTATAACCACACAAGCCTTTAATCTGTCAGGTCTGTCTGAAGAAGTTATTGGCGATAGCAGAGGCTGGGGTTTAATCCTGAAGGTGTTGATTAACTGTCATTTAACTGTTATATAATAACATAATACAGATATAACAATCACGTAATAAGTTTCGAAAACTAATTCATTAAAACCGACGTTTTGCTTCCTCTTTGTTTATAATCAGCCAAAGTAATGTGCACTCAACTTAATTAACACTTTCATGCAAATACATTTCCTCCTAATTTTCAGATATCAGATGAACAGTCGCTAAATTAGCTAAAATATTCTTGAAAACGGTGCTTCACACTTAAATCAACAAGCTGTACACTTGATTAAAGTGCCTTTTGTACCGCTCTACGGAGTGTCTGGCGTGAAAATTAGTTTTTGGCTAATAATCATGACCTATTATATCTCTATATGACCTATTATGTCTCCTGTAAACACAAGGATAAGACTAGCCTCTAACCCTGTACCAATAACCCGTTCATTTCTCCTCTCCCACCACAGGAAGGTGCTCAGGTTCTAGGCCCCTCCACTATAGTGTAAGCACTCTGTGTAACCCCAGCTGCTACTGTAAGTCCTGCTCCTCCCCTTATCTGACACATCTAACTACAATACATATCGACATTACATACATTAGCTTTAGCCATACAAAAAAAACCCCCACCTGATCTGCATGTGTCATTGTGTCTTTTAGGTTTGATGTCTGGCTGCCCCTCCAAAGGACGACGGTGTCACCCCACACTAACAAGGACACAGGCGTTTATTTATTGTCCCTCTCAACCGCCTATAAATGCCATCTTATCATCTGGACTACTGTTAGCGCTGGAAAATAGCACTGTTTCAAAAACACCACTTGTGATATAGCTTATACATAATTTTTTAAAAAGAAAGTTGATTTAAATGTTGTATTTATCTTTTTTGTTTTTAGCTTCTGGTACAATAGTTTTGTCTGTACTTTTAACTGTAAATAATTCTTGTTTTAGTTTAACGCAGTTGTAAACTGTTTTTTTTTTTTTTCCTTATCCGTCTGTTGACCACTTTGCTGTCGACTGCAAAAAAAACATCTGGCTTTGAAATAGCCTAGCACGCGAAGCTAGAGCTGTACCTGATCATATAGGGTACAACGATGCTCCTCTGATGGTTCCGAAGCAGTGCCTTCTTTTTTTTAAAACCTGATGTC